>APFE031353129.1:456-24920 GCA_000404065.3 Pinus taeda
TGCAGGTATTGAGCAGCGGAGGCAAGCAAGCAGCGGAAGAGATTTGAGCCAGTGATTGATTCAAATCTGAGCTGTATTGTGTGTAACAGGTGGAGCTGGTACTGGATTGCTTGTGATAAGCATTGTACTTTGTAATGTTACATGACTCAATCATTAATATACAGATAGTTGGGGTTTTTAGCGAGATGCTTTCCCCGGGATACATACTGTGTTAATGTGTGAATGCTCTTGATGTTTTATTGTTATTGATGCTGCTATATTGATGATCAACGTAGAGGAGCTTATGTATTGTGTATGTTTTCCGCAATAGTACATGATCAAGATAATCTCTGTTGAATATGTGTTAAATTATTCAAAATTTCTACACTCCTAATTAAATTTTTGTCTTATGTGTGTTGTTTTATTGCTGCATTATATCTGCTGCTTTAGTTGTTGTTATATCAGTTCAAGCAAATAGACCTGAAAACACATAAACAGTCAACAATAAACATAAGAATACACCTTATTTCAAGCACATATTTAATTCCACATTGGTTAATCATGTTCCCATTTGAAGCTTTGGAAGTGAGAGAGGTTCTTGAAAATTAGACAAGAAGCCTAAGTGCCCCATTTTCAGATCAGGTGGTATCAGAGCTTAAGATTGATTAACACACCTTTAAGAAGGTTATATCAGAATGCTTGATTGACAGAGTAAAGATTGCTTGTCTAAAAGGTGTTTAAACAGTCAAAGGTTGATTGTAGGATTGTTTTGCAGATTGACTATTGTTTGAGTTTGCAAAGGTGAAGGGAAAGTTGTTGATAGCTCAATCCAGGAAGGAAAAGAAGGAAAGAGAGCTGAAGGCACTCTTCTTATCCCAAAGGAACTCAAGGCAATCCTTGGAGCACAAGAGGTTTGTTGCAAAAGGTTGTTTAATAAGCTCTTTATTTATCTTGTTGAAGTTCTTTTGTCGATTGGCATAATGACAACTTCTACAAGTGGGTCCTCAAATTCTGCTTTCTTCACAATATTCCTTGATGAAGACATGAAGCAAGAATTGTCCACCATGATGGATATGGTGAGAGAAATGTATGAGGATGGAAGGAAGAGCAGCATGCTTAGAGAGCAGTTGAATTCCATGGAGGAAGAGAAGCAGTTGCTTTCTAACAAATTGCAGGAAATGGAGAGGCAACTTCATATTCAAATATGAACTTGAAAAGTATGCATGAGCTGGAGACACAACTCTTTGTTGCCCAAGAAGCCTTAGTCAAGTATCAGCTTGAAGAAGAGGTAAACCATTCCAGTTTGTCTTCAAATTCCTCTAAGGATGCTTATATTGGTTCTCTTGAAAAACATACTAGAGGCATAGGTTCCAAGCTTATGTCCAAGATGGGCTATGAAGGAAAAGGCTTGGGCAAGCATGCACAAGGTATTGTTGAACCAATAATGGTTGAGGAAAGGCCTAAGTATTTGGGTCTTGGCTATGGACAAGCTTATGGAGAAGGTTCCAACGCTACCACGAAGACCATTAAAACAACTCCAAGAAGGAGTTGCATTGTAGGTCTTCAAGAGTGTGAAGGTTGTATTAAAGAGGAATGCAATAGCTTGAAACATCATTTGCAGGATGCAGGTGTTCAAAAGCACACACTTGAGCCAGAGAGTTGGGGAGACTCTAATAGCCTTGAAGAGATTGATGGTGTTCCAAAGGGAGTCACTTCTTCATTTTCTTCACCTCCTCATGAAGGCAATAAAGGTGAAAGAGGTAGGTATAAATCTGGTTCTAAACATTTTCCTTTTGATTGTCCAAAGCATGATAAATTTCCACATAAGTATTAGAAAATAATTGCATGTTCCTTTTGTGGTTTGGATAACCATCATGTTTCTAGATATTGGAAGAGAATGGCCACATACAGGAAACTGTTGAAGGAAAAGAACAAAGAGAAAAAGGTCCATTGGACAAGGCAAATTATGCTGTCAAGAGGATGCACATGTGTTGCACCTATTGCCATAAGCAAGGGCATCTTGCTGAAAGATGTTGGACTTTGAATCCAACAATGCTTCCACAAAAGCTGAAGAAAGTGGAAAGAGAAGATGGTAGAAATGGAAAGGAAGACTCCATGACTGATGTGTCTCAGGATGATGTGCACACAAAGGTAGTACCTTTGAAAGGGATTGGTGAGAAATGGCTAGAGTTCTTATCCACTTAAGGTTGCATGCCTAGTGATGCATCTATTTGCATTTCTTTGTTAATAAGATGCAAGCTGCAGGCTCTTACGAAGAAGGTGAATGGAAATTTGAGTAGGAGACTCACTTTGTTGGTGCAACATTATATTTCATTTCAGCTTCGAAAGTACAGTGTGCTTAAGTGAAAGTTGAAGGATGAAATGCATGCATGAGCATGAGATGCATGAACACAGGGATGTTGATGTTTTCCTTGTTTTGAACATGTATGTGTAATTAACTTGTAGGGTTGATTGCTTTGATATGCATGTGATGCAATGTTGACTTGGGAGAAGTTAACTTGGTCTCCAAGATGGAGATAATAATGAAGTGTTTCATCTTTTGAAAAGAGTCCTAATGGTCCTTTTCTACATGCTTGACTTGAAGGGCCATTTGTTTTAAAGGCATGTTTTGTGGGCTTGTTGTCTAGTCCATCATTTGTATGTAGATGTAAGACATGGAAGTGTTCACAAGATGTGAAATATGTTTCTTTTGTTGAAGCAGGAGTTTAGTCCATCTGGTTGTTGTTTGTATTCTTGTTGTTGTTAACAATTGTTGTTGACAGCTTGTCAAACAGGTACAAATGAAAGTTTTGTGGAGCAGGTTTACTTCACATTGATTTGAGCCACCTTGGATCAATGATCAAGGCAGAGAAGTTCAAACTACCTTTTGTGACCATCTAAGCAAGAGTTATGTAGGAAGGTAAAGAAGAAGGCAACTCTTCCCAGGAAGACCAGACCATCCAGGAAGGGAAGTGGTTAGAGGCTTTGGTTCAGAGGAACTATGCAAGGCAAGTGTAGGGAAGCTGAAAGAAGAGGGTGAGTCAGTCTCATTTACTATTCAGATCAGTATATCAGTATTTTTGAGACCAAAAGTTCTTTTAGTGGGAAGGCGTGATCCAAAACGGATTTTGGATAGACTCCTAAGTCTAAGTGTTCCTCATAGAGGAAAAATGAAAGTCCTAGGAAGTTCCTGGACATAGCCCCATTGCAGAGATCTTTTCATTCTGGATCTACTGCAACTTGAATGGGAAAAACTAGACTTAGGATGCAGAAGTTATGACCAAAAGAAGATGCCCTATGTTCTTTAGAAAAAGAGGAAAAATCCTCTAAAATGAGCAAAAACCCTTATAAAGGGAAATCTCATCGGAGGAGGTCGAAAAGTGGACTTAAGCGAGGAGTGAAGCCACCCTCGATTACCGATCCCCGACGTATCGGATTGGAGGCAGGACTGCGCATATAACATAAGGTAAGGACCCCCCCGGTGGCCGATGCGATATACTGATCGCTGAAATCGGCAGATTGGCGTCGGCAATGGCATGGGACTTAAGGCGGGACCTCGGGCCAAGCAGCATTGCGATCGCCGAAATTGGAAGATGAGGAGATCGACCGTCCCCGATACACAGGGCCGATGTGATGAGTGATACCAATAAAAAGGTTGTACCCGATAAGTTTTCAAAGTGTGATTGTATAAAATTTCAGGTTTGGGAATTCAGATTTTCACGTATTTCCCGTGTATTTGGGATTTTACCCAAAACACACATGCGATGCAATAAGCAATGACACTGGACCCGAACGGGTTTGTAAATGCAGTTGCATAACATTTCAAGTCTGCCATAAAGCCATTTTGCGATATTTTCAGTGTTTTAATGTATTTTTCAAATACAAAGGGAAACCATGAAACGAGCGAGATTTCGGGTGGGCTGTAGGTGGTAAGTGGTTTTGGCCAAGCTCTGCTCGAGCCCATACACTGACTGCCACGTGGCTAGGCACCGGAGAGAGAAAACCACCCTTTTTGGGTGGGTAATCTCCATGCGTGTTAGTCACCCGAAATCAATAATAGCCGTTGATCAACGATTACTTGCGATGGTGCCCAAGACAGATACGAAAGGATATAAGGCGGAATTAATGATTTTTGAAGTCTGATAGACTGCATTTGGGTGGATTTTTACAAGTTTTATGTGTAAACAGAGAACGACCATTTTTGGGTTTTTGCCTATGAAACGGCCCCGATTCCTTCTGTAACAGCTCCTAATCATCATTCCACACTACAAGTAAGCGTTTTGGCAGACGATGAGGCATTTTGAAAGCCATAGAGCTGCAGAGCTAGATGGCCAGTGGAATAGACAACACAGAGAAGCCACAAAGCCGCAGGGGAATGATTGAATGCAGGGAAACGACTGGGGAAGATGAAAAGCGAGGAAAATGCCTCAAAGGAGCCCAGAGAGCTCAATTGAGGGAGAGCTAAAGACTGAAAGCAGCTACATAGCCGAGAGAGCAGAGAGAGCGGAAAGCTACTCCGTAGAGCAACTGAGGGAGTCACTTGGAGGTCAAGTGAAAAGCCAGAGAGCTGCAGAGAGCCAAAGAAGCCATAGCCGAAGAGCCAGAGCCAGAGCCAGAGCCAGAGCCAAGAGCTAGAGCCAGGACCCAGAGCTAGAGCCGAGAGCCAGAGCTAGAGCCGAGAGCCAGAGCCAGAGCCGAGAGCCACAGCCAGAGCTGAGAGCCAGAAGAGCCGAGAACTTTAAGAGCCAGGGATAAAATGGTGTCTAAACCCATTGTTTCTGTGTAAAACAGTGGAGTTGAGCCAAGAGCTTGTAAAATGACTTTGCCATAATCCCAGAGAGCCTAGTTGAGTTGACTAGATCTCATGGAGACGTAGCCCACGAGTTTTGGGTGAACTCCTAATTAAATTGCTGTCTTATGTGTGTTGTTTTATTGCTGCATTATATCTACTTCTTTAGTTGCTGTTATATCAGTTCAAGCAAATAGACCTAAAAATACATAAATAGTCAACAATAAACATATGCATACACCTTATTTCAAGCACATATTTAATTCCACATTGGTTAATCATGAAGACTTGGGAATATTTGAAGCTTTGGAAGTGGGAGAGGTTCTTGAAAATTAGACAAGAAGCCTAAGTGCCCCATTTTCAGATTAGATATAAGTTTGTTCAATACTTTTTTTGTCCCACATGTGGACTGAATGATGGACATAAAGTTAATAAAATTCATTGCCTTCCACCCCAAAATGGCGGAGATAGAGGTATTAAAAATGATGATTTTGCATATCTTGAGAATGTGCATATTTGAGCATTCATGAATATGGGATGAGAGCATTCCTTATGTTCAATATATCTATGGTGAAACCCTTCATATCTCTAATAGCCACAACCCTTTCCAAATGTGCTTGGTCTTCTAATTGTTAGCCCTAATTGACATAACTTTTCCCATTATGTCTACATAGAAAGAATCCTCCCATGCTTAGATTAATCAAATTTGTTGAATGGATCTAATACATCCACTAGAAGTTTATAATATTTTCTAGAAAATCAATGCCAATTAGAAACAATGCCACAAGAGTATTAAGTTATACACAAGCCTTAGTTGAGACATAAGGAGTGCTTGTGTTTGCAAAAAGAACACCTCACAATACCACATAAAAAGCTTCATGCACTCCAATATGGGCCTTAAATAATCACCAAGGTTGTAGGTGAGAATAATTTTGAATTAAGTATTACCTCCTTCCTCGATTTCCACCTCGTATTTAATATGGAGTTGTTTCGGCCACATTTTCCACATCTCATGGAAACCTTGGGATTAGTCGAGCACTTGGCCCCCATAGAACACATTCCTAGTTGTATTGAGCGAGCTATAGTAGACCAGATCAAAGACACCAAGTTGAAGGGAACTTGTTGGTGGAACATCCAACTCTATCAAGTCATTAAGGAAAGGAAACTAGTTTATTATGGTAAGTGGATTACCATGACCGTGGTAGTTCTATTATAGTTTTTCATATCTTAAACTTTTGTCATGGTTTTTGGGCATTTCCTTTCATTATTAATAGTTGACACAAGCCATGTGATCTTCAGGGGAAAACATAAAGCATATGTTAAGCTTTGTAATAGTCTAAAAAACACCCTAAATAAAGTTTGTATGTAAAAATTAAGCCTTTGAAAAATTATGACACCTTGGTTTAAGATTTTTGATCTTTAGATTTTTTTTTCCTTCTTAGAAATGAGATGCATACTTTATGTAAAAAGAAAGTCTTAACTTATTAGAACTTATGGAAAATAGACGTAGCCAACACATCCCTCATTACAGATAATCTACCATAATTCTAACTTAATTTGAATTGCTTATATTTTATAACAATTTTTTTTTCTATTTTATAGCCTCACACTAAAGAGTCAATCTTATCCTCTTTTGCCCACCTCACACTTGCAAACACGTACTCTAGTGGAATTAAAAGATAAATCTGGTTGACTATTACACTTTCTCTAGGCGTTTTTATAAACTCTAGTGGTCAATGAAAAAGTATAACTCCTCTAATACCCAACAAACAAAGCATATCGCTATTATTCATTGAATAAAAAATTCAAAATATCAAACTTTAAGTATTTGAAACAAAATTTTAATTAAACAAAAGAATCCAATCATTACAATTATATTGGAGCATTATTGCTACAAGTGGTATAAATAGTGACGTGGCAGCATGCTACAAGTGGTATAAATAGTGACGTGGCGCAGGGAGGAACTAGAAGTCGCGAATAAAACACGTGACACGACAAACACATGGCATAATCAAAATACATTATTGCTGAATTATTAAAGTGAATTCTTCTTTCCGCGTCGCTTTTTCACCCTCAATTTTAAATATCACGTGCAATCCATGCTATATTCAATTTTCGTAATGGCATTTTTCGTAAGGAGTTTCTCAGTGTTTAAGAGTAATTTCTAACACGTGCTTTAGTATTAACTTTATTTTCATGCACTAAATAATTAAAGGTGGATATGTTGTAAAACAAAAATAGAATGTTTAGTTATGGACATTGGGTTGCATTGCTACTATTTGTATTTCTATTATTTATCTTTTTTCTCGTGACATTTTATCATACATGAATGTTTTAAGGTCATATGTTCCATGGATGTAACCTTTTCTCCATGGTTCCATGATTTATCTTAAAAAAAAAAAATAGAAAAAAATTTAGAAACACATTGAAGTTCTTTTTATCATTTATATTGATATATTTCATTAAAGTCTAGCATAGTCTTGGCACATAGCTTGTATTTTGTGATGTGGTGTTTGCAATATGGTAAAAATCAAGTAAAGAGGCACAATCTAATCATTATTTTGGCACTCAATAAAAGAAGAGGTAACATGGACTAATAACATTTTCCAAAAACTAGTCATTCTTGCTTAAGACACTTTGTTCTCTCACACACCGGGATGCTAAGAAATTTATTCAATGAGTAGACAAGGTGATGTAAGGAGGGAAAAACATTGTTGGTGAAAAGCATATTTATGGTATACCTTGATTCCTATTTCTCCTTTATGATCAACCTCCATCCACCATTTATATTATTGTTTCTTACATCTTCTTCATAATAGACCATTCCTTAGTGAATTCACATTTGATGCCGTGGTTGTTGCACTATCATTTCATTCATTGAACCATTTAAGAGAAAATCCAAAGTTATTGTTAGAGATGACAAATTGGAGTAATGTCTTCAACTTTTTCACTCGTCTTAATGAACTATTCAACAATTTCTGGATAAACTTTTACAAATGGAGATTATAAGTAGCTACTCATGGTGTTGAATATCTTTATGTTGTATGATATATCTTCATAGGAACTGTAAGAATATTTTTATAAGGAATAAAAGGATGGAAAACATACATGTCATACAATAAGATTTTTCTTAAACGTAGTAAGCGTGAAGACAATGTGCTCTAGATACCATGGGATCATCATTCTCTCTACCCTTAATCTATAGTATAACTTTGTATGGACAACCTACATGCATATTACATTTACTTGAGACAAATTATTTCTATAGTAGATAGAGAAACACTCCTTTAATTTTGGTACAAGGTCAGATTGTGTGGAAACACATATTAGTGCATAAAGACATTATTCCACATCTACAAAATATATGTGGTCATTAGAGCCTTAGAGTCAACAATTAGTTGTAACCCATTTACCCAACTCATACTCATAACCCATCATGCTTTGGTGGAATTGAAAAATTAATTAGGTGACTCTTAGAATATCTATGTATTTGATCCATCAACACCAACAATTTCTTGATATGAAATTTGGTGTAATGTTCTTCATCAAATCTCTAATTGTTGATGTTGTAAATGCATGAATAAATGTGAGGCTAAGTAGATGTTGGATGTCTTAAATGAACCAAGGATTGAAGCCATGTTGTCTATAATAATGTGGCATTTACTTAGACTCTCCCACATCCTCTCACATTCCAACTAAAAAATTTAATCATAAGCATCACATAAATGGTATTAGATAGTGGTAGTTGATGATTGACATGTATCTAGACTATGAGATTCACAAGATGGTAGCATGTAAAGAAGCAAAGAAAGTGGAGAAAAATAAGACATTAATGTAATGAAGGCTACAAATGTCCAACGTGAAATCAACAAGGATAGGTGGAATATTATAGTTGATGGAAGATTTTGAAAGCTAGACATTTCAAGACAACCAATATAAATGATGAAAAACTAATTTAAAAGATGACTTAATTTTGTCTTTAAAAATCTTTAACTTATATAAATATATTAATTTACAATTACTCTAAATACAAAGTGATGCTAATAAAAATTAAATGTATCAAGAAATATCACAAAGTTAACCATTTAAAGAAAATGTCATTAATAAAAACTTAAATGCACAGAAATAAATAAATAAAACATTAAAAAAATATTAATTAAATAATAATATGTTGTAGTTTTTAATATATATTATATTAACTGCATTGTTTTGGAAAAGGGTTTTTTGAATTTTAATTACATCGAGAGGGGCTCTATAGTCCACTATGGTAAAAATGTTGTAATGTAATGTAATGTAATGTCCAGTAAGCATTTAACTCGAGAAAATAAAATAAAAATAAAAATAACCCCGCACAAAAATATAAATTTTAGTTTTTTTTTCTTTCTTTTGTATACGTTTTGACTTTCATTACTTTAGAAAATCATTACAGAGGAAGCGACTTTGTGCTACTAGTCTACCTGCCGGAAAACTGAACCAGTAGCATAAATTTAGAAGCTTAGTATTACATTGTCTTCTTCTAAGCATTGCATCTAAAAGAGCTACAAAATAAGATAGATTGTGCAAACTATATGACTTATTGTAGACTCACAGGCCTAATATTTTTTAGCAAAATTGAGAGAAGTGAAAAGAACTCTTGTCATCCCATATAACCATTCATATATAGCATGGAACGGATGGCACTGTGCATGTTAAACTAAGACAGAATTTGCCCATAAGGCAAAAGATCACTAAGCACCTAATGTTGGCATGAGACATGATGTTAGCACAAACTCAAACGGTTGAAGATACCACCATGGAACAACCAAGAAGTCTTGTGTCAATGGCCCGAACCTTGGTCAATATGAATAGTTCCAAGCCTTTTCCCAAGTTGTCACCATGCAAAGCTAACCTGAAAGGAACCCGATCCATATTCATGCTCAGGCAAACTTCCTGAGAGCCCAAGCAAAAATTGGGAAATTTTCCAAATGTGTCGAAGACCATTTGAAGCTTGATGCCTTCATGAGGTATATTGTTTGCCTAAGCACGAATGAGTAGAGATCCCACCATTAACCAACTTAGATGCCTTAGAATGAGGACTTAAACCCTTTACAACATGACTAATGCCAGGACCCTTGCCAATCTATGGTTTCTTAGTGAAGACTTGAAGGGGAACAGAGCTATTTTGTGCCTAGTTGGACTGCCTGAGAGCCTCAGCGATGGTCGAGAATTTAACAAGAAACATTTCTCCCAATTTGAGGCAGGGAGGTTTATAATGAAAATCATTGTGGCCAGAAGGTGAAAGGTCTTCAAGAGAGCCTTCACACCGAAAATACATGAAATCCTATGAGTTAAGTGAAACCACATAATTATATATGTTGGTTGGGTCGATCCTTAGAGGAACCATGAGAATTATGCTGGAATCAGATAGCCCTGCACTAGATGAAGAGCCACTACAATTCACCATGTTCAGGAGAGCCATCACACACCCAAAACTTGACCAACCAAAGAGTGCATGAACATTGAGAAGAAGAATGACATGACTATCAGCTATACACATTTTTGAGGTCAGGTTGAAGGTGGCAAAATGACAAGGCATATCCACGAGAAAATTACTCTACCAATTAATATTGCTCTTTGGTGAGTGCCAGTATTGCAGCAAGAATGCTGCAAATCCTAGGCTACCAACTTCACTTTTATAAACCCCGTAGTTCGTAACAAACTTGGAAGCATCAGTGCTATATGCACAAGTACTAGTTCTCACTGCAGATTTCACTTGGTCAGCCAGCACGAGATCACTAGGAGCTCAAGCCAACTTCTATATATTTCAGAAGAATCTCTATGTGTGATGAAAGGAAAGAAAGATTACTCTACAGATGCTATTCTAACCGCAGAAAGGAGAAAGACTGGAATGTAAAGCAAAACCTAGTAAACCCTAATTAACAAGCTAATTTTTCTTTTGCAAAAAACACTATGAAAACCATGAAAGAAATGCCATTACCTACTCAAGGAAGTAAAAAAAAATCTAACCATGCTATTTCTGGAAGTAAATAAGTAAAAAACATAATTTTGGATTTTTATGTGTTTTTATGTGAATTTAACATGCATCTAATTTATTGTGTGTGAGTGTGGCAGCGAATAGGTGGCGTTAGAGGGCGGTTTTGGAGCTTGGGAGGATGTAGGATGGTGTGGATGGATCCTAGGAGGTCTTAGGTGGCCTTCTGGAGGCTTTTCCCACACTCGGCCTTCAAAAGAAAGCCTACAGGAAAAACTACAGGAGGACATAGGAAAACTATAGGAGGAAAACAAGGAAACTACAAGAGGCCTACAGGAGGAGGTCAAGAGCAATTTTTGCCGTTTTGAGGGTGTGAGAGTGGGTGGAAAAGGTGGATGAAGGTTGGAATGAGGTGTTAGGGCATCTAAGGTCTGCCATGAATTACCAGGAGAGAGAAAGATGATCAAGTTTGCTCAAGGAGAGAGGAAACAGTTCTATGAAAAATGAAGGAGACTAGGGCAGAATTGAGGTGAGGTTTGGAAGACCTATAGGGAATGGATCAGATGGAGGATGTGATTGCTGGTAAGCTGGCCTACTGCTGGAAGATATTTTTTGCATAGAAACTAACAGTTAACCAAGAAAATCAAGCAACCAATGAAATGAGTGCATCCTAGGAAAAACAGAGTTTTGCATTAAAATGGCCTAAACTATGATGTATAGAAGGAAATGCTGTAAGAAAGGAAAACATGCAAAAGAACTATTGCAAATCAGGAAGTAAACATGATAAACAAGATCTAAAGCAAAGAAAAACTAGACTATCAACCTATTAGAGAGCTGCAAACACTAGAAGTCCTAGGAATGAGGAAAATATGTGTTTTTGGGGCAACAAGAGAGTCTTTGCCTCAAATAATGGTCCTAGATGGAGAAAGAGAGGCCAAGGTACTGTTGCTAGCCTTTTGAATCTTCTCTGATCGCTTCTTAACCTGCTACAGAAAGCACAAATGGAAGCAAGCTACTAAATCATCAAAAGCAACATATTCTTAACCATAAGAGAAATACATCTAACAACAAACTAATCTACAAACTGAAGTAAAGCATACAAATACAAGTAAAGAGAAGCTTGGCTACTTGGATTGGGTCCTACCCAAGGGCTTCAGCCCTCTGAGGAACTCAGTGCTAGCTCAAAAAGGATTCCATCTTCATTATAAAAAAATAGCAAGATTACATAAAACTGTCATAAAATAGTAAGCTCAAAATTTGAGCAGAGTTTACACAAGAAAAAAAATTCAACCCTAGTGAGGCCCTAGGCCTCTCCACTTATACATATGAAGCTACCAACAACTTCCTTAAAATAAGGGAGGCTTGTCTCCCAAAACTCGAGATAACTATCAATCATCTTCCACTTGCTCGGCTGCCTTCTAGTGAATGATTCAATTGCTTGTACTCTGAGCTGAATGAAGGGGAATTCGAAGTGAGGAGCAATAAATGAGGGGGATTCCCTCCTATAAGTTCTCTCCTCTGTTTACTTTGAGTTATTGCTACATTTTGACCACTAGATCCTTGACTTTGACCTCGAAATCCATCAATAATCTACATTAAATACATGTTAGACCATATGGCATAATAACTAACTCAACTCACCCTATAAGCATAAATATAATTTGAAAATCATACAATAAGAAAAGAGAATGGTTGATTTGACTAGGTTAGGAGGTAAAATGAGCCCATATAATTACACATTTATGAGGCTCATCATCACCCCCCTACGGATGGTGTTGCTCATCCTCTGAGCAACCTAGTCAATCTCTTGGTCTTTCATGGCCTTGGTGGCCTCCCTAACATTCTAGGCTTCTGATGTGGTCTGCTCATGTTCTCCATAAAATCATGCCTTTCTGTCTATGTCCTTCCACTTCTCCTTCTCTTCTTCTTCTCTTTTGCCTTCCAGCATGCTAATATGAGTGGAGGACTCAGTTTGAGGCCAATCCAGTTGACCTTCAACCTTTGCATGGAGCGCTTGTACATTAGCACTCTTTTCAATGCCTCCTTCAGCCTCATGGGGGAATGGTATTCTCTGATCTGCAAGTTGTGGGGTAGGGTGTTCCATCTTCTCATGCATGCATGCACAAAGTCATCCCTAAGTAGCCTAAGCATATCTTCAAAGTGTGCAATGGCTTGTTCCTGATTGGCTAGATATTTAGGGGCAATCTAAGGGTCATTGGCAAGTAGGCTGTGTGTGCTGATGAGTGCCATAGGATCTTATGGCTCAACTCTTATCATCAATGGTTCATTCTTCTCTTTTATTAACAATATTTTCATTTATGTTGCCCTCAATTCTTCATTGTTCATCCATGACGCCATGGCCATTAATTGCAGATCCCCTAGCTTGGCATTGGGGTCCCACACATTCAGGTCTGTGAGAGCCTTGTTGTGTAGATAGAACTCTACTGTCTTTGCTTTATCCTTGGAGGTGCTTTGGTGACACAAATCCATGAACTGCCTATAGTCTTGGAAAGGCATTATGCCTCTTTGTGGCAAAGTTTTTATTTGGAATTGAAGCCATTGATCCTTCAGATAGAGGCCATAAGATTTGACTAGTGTTCTGCATTGTAATGCTTCTATGAATAAGCTAACCATGTATTCCAAATGAGTCTCTTTCTCCTGCAGTTGCCTCCTTAGTAATTCATTCTCATTCTCAAGGTGGCTTCTTGTAATGGCTTCTCTATCTCTGAGAGCACTCAATTCCCTGCCCATGTCCTTGAGTTTGTCTTCCATGTGGCCAATATCCTCAACTCCTTTGGACTTGGCTATTTGCATCCACATATGCGTTCTCACTCTCTCTTTTTCCAATTCGAAAAATAGTGGAATTGCAAATTTCTATGGGATTATCTTGCCTCCCTCAAGTAGTTTGTAATAAGAGTCAAGATCAGGCTGGGGGTCAGGTTCCTGTAGCTCTTCTGTTTCCTCTTTCACCTCTGGCTGTCCTCCTATCTTTTCCTCAAGTTTTTGTGTCTCCCATAGTTTGGACAGTGTCTCCTGTAGGACTGTTTTAGCCTCCTGTAGGTCTGGTTTGGGGTCTTGTAGAATTGCCTTTCCCTTCCATGTAGAAGATCTTGTAGTCCTCCTTTCATAGGTTATGGGTGTCTTGGAAGGAGATTCTTTTACCTTGGTAGATGGTGAATCTTCAATGTTAATGGGAGTCTTTGATGAGGGCTGAGGTTTGCCTGTTTTAATTCTGGTAGTCTTCCTTGCCTTGAAATACATGGAGGTTTTTCCTTTCCTCTTCAGCTTCTGCTTGACTGGTGTACTGTGGGTAGTGAGGGTAGTTGCTGCTTCTCTTTCCAAAGTTTCAGGGGACTCTTCTCTTTTCTCTACCCTCTCTACCTCCTTTTATTCCTCTTCTATTTCTTTTTCCTCCCCCCGCTCTATCTCTTTTTCTACCTCCTGTTCTGTCTCTTCAACTGTCCCCTCCTCTATTTCTTTTCTTTCCTCCTTCCTCTTTTGCTCTGCTATGTCACCACTAGCTTCATCTCTCCTCCTTGTTGTTCTCCTTCCTCACTGACAGTAGGACTGACATCATAGGTTAATGCCTTGATGTCATCCTCAACTGTCATATTTCTGAAAACTTCCCATGTTATAGGGATTGTAAGGGTATGGAAGGCTTCTTCTACTAGGATCTTGATTAGGCCATGGTGAGCTAGCTATTGTGAATTTCCTTCTTGTACCTTGGTGCTGGAGTCAATGAGGGACTGAAGGAGAAAGTAAGGGATACTGAGCTTTTGATGTGCTGGGGTATCCATGCCATATCTCAATTCTTGGAGGATTCTGAAATGATATTCATAAACAATGTTGTGCCTTTGCTCACAAGAAATGTATTTGATCACTGGGTAGCTAACCTCATCCGAGGGATATGGTACACTAGCCCTCCTAATTCCATTTTTGTCTTCAACAAGGGTTTCAATACCTTGGAAAAAATTCCTCTTGGCAACCTGGCCAATTATTTTCTCATCTTTACTCCAAGGCAGCCCAAGAGGAAGGGTAGTGACCCTACTGATGAATTCAGGGGTTATTTCAATGGAGAGGCCTCTAATGGTTATAGTAGCATGAGTTCTTGTGTGAGGGACCAGAGAGAGAGCAAATTCATGGGCAATTTCATCATCAAACCCTCTAAACTTCTCAATGAAATTTATCCAGTTTGCCCTTGTGAATATTTCCACTACTTGAGAATGTGCATGGAGTCTAGTGGAGTTACTGGGCTCTTTTATCATAAACCCCCCTGTCATACTGCCTGTATTTCTTTTGAAAAACCAGATATGGAGGTGGAGACAAAGAATTTTGAGTGAAATAGAAAAACATAGGGGACTGTGTTTTTTTTTAAATAGATTTTATTTTATTTTTTATTTTTAATGTATTTCTACCCTCTTAAAGACTCATTTTATCTTCAATTTGAGACCAACTCTTTCACATTTTGATATTCAACAAAGTGAATTTATGAACCCTATCTCTTCAAATTGAAATTTGTGCCAAAAATCACGCTTGATCCCTTCAAAATATCTCACTGCCCCTCCTGTAGAAGCCTACTATCCCTCCTGTAGATTTCCTGTAGGTGCTCTTGTAGAAAACCTGTAGGGCTCCTGTAGAAGATGCTGAGAGAAAAAATATGGAGGAAATCGATGGAGGATGGTGGATACAAGGCTGTGGGGGCATAAGAAGACTGTTGTGTGGCTGAATTACGAGGAGAAACTAAAGAAAAGGTGGTGGGAATGCGCAGAGAGGAGTGCTCATTACCTTTTATGGCTGTTTTCGGTTATGAGTGTTGAGCTGGCAAGGTGTACATTGCCCAGATTAGGACCGTTGGTCCCCACTTACTTGGTCATTATGACCCCCCTCGTAATCATCCCCTCATTATTGCATCGGAGTTAACTCTTCTTCCCACTACCTGTCCTTTGCATCTTTTGCTTGAGTTGACTGTGCGCAAGTGTGGGTGATATCTCGGTTAAGTGGAGTCAACTAAATGAAGGTGGCCAAGTTAACTGGCCACCTTTCCCTCTTTCAATTTCGACCATCTCGTTGCCTTTATATGATTCCTAATTACACAAATGTAGATAGAGGAGGGACTTAGTTACTTACCCGTAATCCAAGTGTATTTGCTGCCATCGACTGTGAGGTGTTGCCGCTTTCTCTGCTACATGCCTTCATTTTCCCTCATGCATGCTGTCTCTGCTTGGTGATGTGTTGTTGTGTATTTTTGCAGGTTCTTCTTTTTTTGGAGCTAAGCTACATGTGCCTTTTCAACCTTCAGATGTGTTGTCCCTTTATTGCTAGTGCCGGACTTCTATGGGATCAACTGGTACATTAATTCCTACAGGAGCTCCTGTAGCTGCTTCTCCCCTTTAAACTTCGGCTATTTCCCTATGCTTGGAGCTCGAGAATGGTGCCAGAGCTGGAGATGAATAATGGAGGGATAGTAGGTAAGCTTCAAGTAAAGTTAATGGTGCCTTTTCCTCCTTTTATTTTTATTTTTTTTTTCAAAACTGAAACACTGTTTTTCTGTGTTTTTTCTTGGAAAGGGAAAAAAAAATAATGATGCTTGGAGTGTGATGTAGGCTTGGAAATGATGGTAAGGAGGTTTGAATATGGTAAGAGGGATTATAGGTTCCTCATGAAGCTTTTCTTGTCCCTTAAACTACCTCCTGTAGACACTTTTGGCTCTCTGTAATTCCTACAGGAGCTTCCTACAGAAAAAACAGAGCCTTCTGTAGAAAAAATAGTTTTGGAAGAAGAGGTACAGTGGGGTGAAATAGATGCCAAAAATGATGGAGAAAGGTGTGGAGAAGATGAGATGGATGATGGTATGAATGTCAGGCTCCCCTTGGCACCTTCTTCTACTCCCTGTAGTCCTCCTGCAAACCTGCAATGGAATACAATTTCTTTTTTTTTTGAAAACAACTAGGGTGCCTTGGAGAGGTTTTCACCTTAACTGCCTGCCCTAGGCACTTCCAAGGGAGGTTTTCACCTAGGGATCTTATTCTTTTCCATTTTTTTTTGACATCACTGGGTTGCCTCAGAAGAGGTTTTCAACCCAATGATGGGACTCAAGCGCTTCATGGAGGTTTTCACTTGAGTCCTTATTTTTTCTCTTTTTTCTTTAGTGAGTGGGTGAAGTGGAAGCTAATACATGCTCCACTACCATCACTATTTTATTCAAATATTCAATAAACTCTCACTTGGAGAGGGGTTTCTTGTATACTTTCAATCCATGTCAATTGACAAGCATGGGGATGGCTTCATCATCAATGGTTTTGATCAGAACTGAACCATTGTCATTTCATTTCTCCATAGTGTAGGTTCCCAACCATGTTGTCCTCAGCTTGCCTTTGAAATCCTTGTATCTTGAATCATAGAGTAGTGCCCAATCTCCTTCTTGGAATTTCTTCTCCCTGATATTTTTGTCATGCCATATCTTTCTCTGAAGCTGAACTACCTCTTTATGGAGGACTTGCAATATGTATTCATCCAATCCATTGAGCTGAAGTAATCTCTCCTTCTGTGCATGGTTGATGTCTAAGTCCAATTGAGCTGCCATCCTTAGGGTATTGAATTCAAACTCTATTGATAACAAATCCTTCTTCCCATAGACCAATTCATAGGGTTTGAAACTAGTGGTGGTCGTCCATGTTTTGTTGTAGGCCCAAGTGGCCTCAACTAATCTATTTTCCCAATCTTTTCTATTGTTTCTCACTTCCTTGGTTAGGATCCCTTCCAATGCTCTGTTAGTGACCTCCACTTTCCCATTGGCTTGTGGATGGTAAGGGGTGGAAGTCCTATTCTTGATCTTATGATGTGTGAGCAGGTCTTCTCGAATTTCCCTGAGCAGGACTAACTTTAGAGACTCAGGGTCAAGTGTACACCTGGCCCTTTTGTAACTGAGCTAGAACCTCTCTTCATAGTCTTCCAGGGACTCATCACTTCCTATGGTCATTCAGAAAATTTATTCTTTAGTATCTTTTGACCTACAATAGTCTCGACACTTGTTGTTAAAGGTCTGCTGCATCTGAGCCCAAGTTGTGATGGTATTTCTAGGTAATCCCATGAACCAACACAGTGTTGCGTTCTTGAGAGTAGAAGGGAACAATTTCAACTTTTGCTCATCTTTTGCATAGTCATAAGTTCGACAGATGACAACAAACTCGAACAAGAAGGTGTCAGGATCTTCTTTAGTCAGACCATCAAGTGAAGTAGGGCTGAAGGACTTATATTCTTCATTTTAGTGTCCCCATTGGTCTCCCGAATGGGGAAGGTACCCTCTATTCTTTCTCCATTTCCCCTAGCATTTCTGTTTTTAGCCATTGGCTCCAGAGGAATGTTTTCTTCTTCTTCTTCCCCTATAGGTTCTTCGAATATATCTAGATGTTCACCTAAGGGTTATTCTTGATTGCAGTCACCGAAGAAGAGAGAAGGTTGGCTGTGTGAAGCAGTGGGGGTGTTGGGCAAAAATTTTCCTAAGTTATCTCTACTCCTACAAGGCATGAAAGGAAGGAAATATTTTTGGTTAGTTTTTTTTTCTTTTTCCCCACACTGAAAGTACCTGCAAAAACTGAAATTGTGATTGAACAAAACAAATTTCAACTAGCTGAAATGAACTTGTTGAATGGAAATTTGCATAATTGAAAAGGAAAGTAAGGAAATGCAGAACTGAAAGAAAAGAAATGACTAGTCTACTTTTTCCAAAATAAACTATTAGCATAATGTTGCAATAGGAAATAGAAGAAAGCAGTAATCACAGAATACTCTGATGTTTCCCCAGCAACGATGCCAAAAAGTGGTGAGCACCAGTATTGCAGCAAGAATGCTGCAACTCCTGGGCTACCAACATTACTTTTATCAACCCGATAGTTCGTAACAAACTTGGAAGCATCGGTGCTATATGCACAAGTATTAGTTCTCACTGCAGGTTGTCACTTGGTCAGCCGACCCGAGATCACTAGGAGATCAAGCCAAATTCTATAGATTTTAGAAGAAGCTCTATGTGTGATGAAAGGAAAGAAATATTACTCTACAAATGCTATTCTAACTGCAAAAAGGAGAAAGACTAGAATGTATAACAAAACCTAGTAAACCCTAATTAACAAGCTAATTCTACTTTTGCCAAAAACACTATGAAAACCATGAAATAAATGCCATTACCTACTCAAGGAAGTAAACAACATATAACCATGCTATTTTTTGAAGTAAATAAGCAAAAAACATAATTTTGGATTTTTATGTGAATTTAACATGCATCTAATTTATAGTGTGTGAGTGTGGCAGTGAACAGGTGGCATTAGAGGGCGGTTTTGGAGCTTGGGATGATGTAAGATGGTGTGGATGGGTCTTAGGAGGTCTTAGGTGGCCTTCTGGAGGCTTTTACTGTGCTCATCCTTCAAAAGAAAGCTTATAGGGAAAACTACAGGACAGAGGAAAACTGCAGGAGGAAAATAGGGAAACTACAAGAGGCCTACTGGAGGAGGCCGAGAGCAATTTTCGCTGTTTTGAGGGTGTGAGAATGGGTGGAAAAGGTGGACGAAGCATGGAATGAGGTTTTATGGCACCTAAGGTCTACCATGAATCACAGAGAGAGAGAAATATGATTGGGTTTGCTCAAGGAGAGATGAAGAAGTTCTATGAAAAATGAAGGAAATTAGGGCAGAATTGAGGTGAGGTTTGAGAGACCTATAGGGCATGGATCAGATGTAGGGTGTGATTTCTGGTAAGCTGGCCTACTACTAGAAGAGATATTCTACATAGAAACTGACAGTCAACCAAGAAAATCAATCAACCAATGAAATTAGTGCATCCTAGGAAAAACAGAGTTTTGCATTAAAATGGCCTAAACTATGATGTATAGAAGGAAATGTTGGGAAATTCTGTAAGAAAGGAAAGCATGCAAAAGGACTATTGAAAATCAGGAAGTGATCATGATAAAGAATATCTAAAGCAAAAAAAAACTAGACTATCAACCTACTAGAGAGTTGCAAACACTAGAAGTCCTAGGAATGAGGAAAATTTGTGTTTTTGGGGCAGCAAGAGAGTCTTTGCCTCAAATCATGGTCCCAGAGGGAGGAAGAGAGGCCAAGGAACTGTTGCTATCCTTTTGAATCTTCTTTTATCACTTCTTAGCCTACTACAGAAATCACAAATGGAAGTAAGATACTAAATCATCAAAAGAAACCTATTCTTAACCATAAGAGAAATACATCTAACAACAAACTAATCTACAAAATAAAGTAAAGCATACAAATACAAGTAAAGAGAAGCTTGAGTGTTTGGATTAGGCCCTAACCTAAGAGCTTCAACCCTCTGAGGTAACTCAGTGCTAGCTAAAAAAGGATTCCATCTTCATTATCAGAAAATAGCAAGATTACATAAAACTATCATAAAATAGTAAGCTCGAAATTTGAGCAGAGTTTACACAAGCAAAAAAAAGTCGACCCTGGTGAGGCTCTAGGCCTCTCTACTTATACATTTGAAGCTACCAATAGCTTCCTTAAAATCAGGGAGGCTTGGCTCCCAAAACTCGAGATAACTATCAATCATCTTCCACTTGCTCGACTGCCTTCTAGTGCATGATTCGACTGCTTGTACTCCGAGCTGAATGAAGGGGATTTCGAATTGAGGAGAAATAAATGAGGGGGATTCCCTATTATAAGTCCTCTCCTATGTATACTTCAAGTTATTGTTGCATTTCGACCAGTAGATCCTTGACTTTAACCTCGAAATCCATCAATAATCTACATTAAATACATGTTAGACCACATGGCATAATAACTAACTCAACTTGCCCTATAAGCATAAATATAATCAGAAAATCATACAATAAGCTAAGAGAATGATTGATTTGACTAGGTTAGGAGGTAAAATGAGCCCATATAATTACCCATTTATGAGGCTTATCACTCTTAGTCTTGCAACTGCAAAGGATTGCCTTGGAATGATGAATTGTAGTGTAGCATACTCACCCACGATGAATGTGATGGTTTACAACATTTAAGTATTTAACAACCTATACCTACTCTCGCACAGTGCTACCTGTCTAGTCGGGTGGACCATAGAATAAAGGTTGCCCATGATTAACATGACAATATACTTGGATTAGCATCCACCATGAGGGAAAATACAAATTTTACATTATTATTATTTTTTTTTATTAATTTTTTGTTAGGTAGTGTTATATGGAATCTACGACTGCGGATAGAAGTATCTTCCCTAGGCCTGGTGGACTGACCTAGAACAATAGAAAGATAAATAAGCTGATGTTTTCCTTAAATTAAATAGATAATGAGATGAAGCCTACATGGAATCTGATGTCTGCTTCACTCCATTGGTTTGTTTGCTCCAATCCTAGCTCTGATCGTTATAATTAGAGCCTGGACAATTAAGAAACACGAGCTAACGATATATGGGATATATGTAGCATCATCTGATCACTTTTTTCAACAAATCAACATGGTATTTAAATACATGAAATCATAACATAATATATAGGAAGAAAAATAACTCTTTGCATTAATATAAATGGAGTGAGTTATAACCAAAAATAGGTGTTGATCTTGTAGAAGAGCTCCTCCAAGTTGACTTGTCCTTTCCTTGTCACAAAGTGCACCTCTAATCACCTTAATGCATGGAAATATATCTCTCAGATTAGTAGCATAAGGGTAGAATCACTCTCCAAAAGCCAACAACAACGAACTAGGTGCTTGTGGAATGAGGTAAATATATAGGAAGAAGAGGTAGTTCATGAATTCTTATCCATTTACCAATCTAGGCTTGAGATCCAAAAGTGATGGGAGGATGAGCTCAAGGGATAAGGGAAGATAGAATTCGAAGTTCTTATCCAAAGTAAATGGTTGGAAAAACCTCTGGAAGCTTCTGGAAGAGGAAGCTTCAGATTTTTATTTTTATTTTTTAGGAATTTCTAGAATCAACACACCATCGACAGTTATGTAGGGTGCACTACATAGCACCATGAGAGAAGGAGAGACTGTACTACAATATAGTTTCTCAATTATGTAGGGTGTGCTGGTCCTTAAAATCACTAAAATGAAGGAGTTAAGGGAAGAAACTCAGGGATTAGGGAAATTCATGCTTAGTGATTTTGTGCAAGGATGATGACAATATGTTGAAGGAAGTGAATTGGTCCCATTTGAATGCCCATTCACCTGATGCGACAAAATGGCCTATAACAGGTAGTTAAGGTAAACTTATTTTTTGTTGACGAGAATTGAACCAACCTAGATCCATCTTAATTCCAGCTCTGCCAAATTCTAAGAGGGATCAAATATCTTAAGATCGAAATCTCTTGAGATTCAAAGATATTTGATCCCTCTCGATGCATGGTAGATACAGAGTTAAAATGGATCTATTCTAGTTTAATAACCAATAATTGTTAGATGGATAGTAAGGATTTAATCTCCAAAAAATATTCTAGAATATTTTTAGAAGTATTCATAAATCAAAGATTGATATTTATCTTAGAAATAATTATTATCTTTTTGATTTTTAATTAAATTGATTAATTAAAAACAATGCCATATAGACATGTGTCATATGAAAATGATGTCGGAAACTAGGCAATTTGTTAGGTCCCTATACTACTAATGTAACCCCTTATTGTTATTAGTACAACCCCCTTATTATCTTGTTGTGTCCATGTAGTCCCCATATTTTTATTATTGTGCCCCATAGAAGCCCACTATTGTTATTATTATGCCCTTACATTATTATTGTTATGTTGGATTTGATTATATTATGACCCCCTAGACTCCTATATATAGAAAATAAGTCTTGTCATTTGTATCATCCAAGAATTGTTCATTTGTGTAATGTAAAGGAGGTTTCTCCCTCAAAGAGGATGAATTCTAAGACGTTAATGTTTCTTTTCTATCTTTTTGTGAGCTGGTTTCATAACATTTGGTATTAGAGCTTTGGATTCTAGGGTTTCACTGCTCCAAACAGGTCATTGTGGAATTTTTTCTATAACTTTTTTTTTTGGCAATGTTTCTGAAGCTAAAAAAATATTCTATTTGAGCCGAAATTGTTCTGAACTTTGGGTCCAAATTTCAGAACTTATGCCGCTATATTTTCAGAGATATGATCTAAGGAAGTTAGGTTTTTTTCAAACTCTCGAATTACATTCCAAACATGTGACCTGGGGAAAATCGTCATAACTTTGTTTTGAGTGTCAGATTAAAATTTTGGAAGAAGTTTCAAAAATAGGACAACCTATATTTTTCTTTATATTAGTTTCAGGTACTAAGGTTGAAAACGTGGCACGTGGCACTTCGTACAAGTTCGCTCTACTGAACTAGTCTATAATTAGGTCACCGTGGAAGATTTGGCATAAGTCGTCCTTGGAGAATCAAATCTTGATGAGACTTGCGGGGCTAGAAAGAGGACTCAAAGCACTACTATAGGATGTGATTTCAGATATTCAAGTTCCACAGTTACAGAGATACAATAGATTCAATATCGATCTCTTACATAGTGAAAAAAAGGTGTGTAGTTGTTCTTAAAATTTTGCATAATATTGGTTTGAAAAATTAGTTTGAGGCAATTCAAAGGGGATAGTGAAGAATTATTAGCATTAATTGATGCCTCGAAGAAAGAAAATGGAAACACCTAGTAAGAAACCTGAAAGCTCTAGCATGACTTGTGAAGAAGAGGAAGAAATGCAACATGATATATCAAAATTACAAGACCAAGTACAACAAATTTTACTCTCACAAAAGGTAATTGAAGCCAAGATGAATGGCGTGGAAGCTAATATGAATGGCGTGCAAGCTAAGATGGATGGCGTGGAAGCTAATATGGATGGCATGGAAGCTAAGATGAATGGCATGGACACTAAGATGGAAGAATTGAAGATAAATTTGAATAAGTTGCTACAGGAAATGGTTACTAATGGTGAAAGGGTAGTAAAGGAAACTCATGATGAGAACAAAAGAAATGTTAATCATGATTTCATACACTCTAATGTTGGATTCAAGACCCACCATGTTCCAAAAATTGACATGAGGAAGTTTGATGGCAAGGATCTTGGAACATGGATACTACCGATGGAGCAATTTTTTGATCTCCATAATGTGCAAAACACACAAAAGGTACGTATTGCAACTTTATATTTGGAACCAAATCAGTTTGTATGGTATTGATGGCTTTTCTCTCGTAAACAAATAGTCACTTGGGCAATTTTTACGGAAGAAATGATAGCACATTATGAGGATACAAAAAGCAACACCTTTTTTAGCAAATTGATAAATCTCAAACAAAAGGGTTAAATGATGGAGCACATTAAGGACTTCAAAAAATTGAAAAGAAGGGTTAATGATATTCCAAAGGAGCATGGGATTGATGTGTTCATAGGGACTTTAAAGGATAATATCCAACATGAGGTTCACCTTTGGGAACCTGATTCATTGGAGAAGGCATTCAGATTAGCAAGAAAAATGGAAAGCAAAATTATGGCAACCAGGAAACCTACCACTCACAACTATAAAGATGGAAGTGTTGTTGCCCCTAGTCTTCCACAACCTATAAGGTTGACACCACAACAATTGGAAGAAAAAAGAGCAAAAGGGCTTTGTTACAGTTGTGATAGCAAATACACTAAAGGTCATAAGTGTGCTGAGAAGAAATTATTCTACATAGATTGTGAAGAGGAAGAAGAAAAGGAGCAAGGAAGGTCAAAAG
>APFE031353138.1:0-11533 GCA_000404065.3 Pinus taeda
ATGCAGAGTAGCCAGAACATGAAGAAGAGGGTAAGCAGGTGACGGTTCAGGACTTTCTTAGTAGGTTGATCAGTTTGTTAAGGAAATAGACATGGAGACAAAACGGGAACTACATGACCAAGACATTGATCTCATGTCGAGGGCACTTGAGGTTGCACCATTGTCTCCCCCACCTCCAGAATCACAACCACTCCTGAGCGAAAAAGGAGAAGTTGTTCTCCTTGACGATGATCCGGAGAAGAATGTGTACAATCTGGCATTTGATGAGTCACAGTAGACGATTATACATGCATGAAGAAATATGTTCCCGGATGATCATACATCACCTGCGTACACAGAAGGAAGGGTGCTTGTACTAGATGTGAGAAGACACTAGTTTCCATGGCCGAGGCTTTGAAGGCTTATGTAGAAGCCACGAGTTTGATAGTCAAGTTCTTGATATTAGAGAATGAACGAATGGTGAAGGACTTGCAAGAGGCAAGGAAGAGAACATAGAAGTTCTTAGGATCTGCTATGGCAAAAATGAAGAAAGCAATATTGGCGGAGATATCAACTTTCAAGGCCACCATGTGGACAATGTATAACATATTTGTCGCCGTGCACAAAGTAGTTGTCCATATATACATATTTCAGTAGTAGTGCGCGCTGAAAACACAAACTCTCAAATACATTCACACTACTATTGTGCAAATGCAAGAATGGAAAATGAGATACAAGGGGGCCCTGCTTTACTTACACAAGAGGATGAAGCCGCAGGCTAAACTAGACAAAGCACGGATTCAAATGTTGATCTGAAACTATGAGCAGCTACCCCTGCTCATCACTAGAATTGAGGCTTCTGCTTTGTCTCTAGGTACATCGGATTTTGATTAATCTCTCAGTAGTACAGGCATCATGGCTTCCAAGAGAGCTAGATCAAAGGGCACTATAGAGAGCAACACTAGAGACGTAGTTTAACAGGTTCCAATGAACTCGACCATCTATGCAGACACGCAATTGTTTGTAGAGAAAGACATGAAGACCACGTGGAAAGAAATAAAGGACATATTTGCAAGCAGTTTCAAGGAATATCTGGAAGATCGACAAGTCTATGTCAACATTCACAAGTTAGGCTTGTACAGGGTTGCATGCAGGTACCATGTCTTCCCGTGCATGGATATCATTCACTGGTTTTTCTCACATACTGATCCCGAGATGATGACACTGTGCAGTACCAGTGGAACACAACTTGCCACCTTCAAGACGAAAAAAAACCATTAGATGTATCACTTTCCATAAAAGATGAACTACATGGATGCACTTCACTCCCAACGACAATGTGAACACTAGAGATATCATGAAGCGTTGGGTAAAAGAGTCATTCAATTTCAGGACAATACCCAACTAGGTCTATAAGACAAAGTTACTCAAGAAGGCTTACCAACTCCTAGTCATCTTCACATGTCACTTGTATGGTCAAGAGAGCATGGAGACCTTCCCATAGATTTGGGTTGTTATGTTAGATTAGTTGGAAAAGGAAGGAAGGCCTTTCAATTGGTCGTACATGTTAGCTCTTCAGCTGAAAGTGCATGTGTCTAATGCCTAGAATCTGCCTAACGATGATAAAGCAATATTATTTATGTTTGCATATCTACTTGATGCAATCTTTTCCCAAAAATGGTTCCCTGTCATGGGTTGGACATGGACACCATCAGATGATGTTGTGAACATCTATTACAATTTTCTCTCTGAGTGCACCTACCGAGGATTCATGGAAAGGCTATCTGACCACTTCATCACCCTGTTGTACAAGATGATATTCGAATAGGATATACCTTGCATATTCCGAGAACAAATGGGCATTCCTTAACATTGCAGATTGGTATGCCTCACCTGTTGACACCTTCATCAGGATGTTTGATGTGGAGAAGCCTCTGCATGAACTATCGAGGCAAAAGAGGAGAAACCGCAAAAGGAGAGTAGAGCGAAAGAAGAGAGAGAAGCAAAGGTTGGAAGATACAGAGAGGAGATTGTAGGAGACGAAGAATAAGTTGAAAGCAAAATAAGAGCTCAAGAGGAGAGAAAGGGAAGAAACATAGAAATAGAAACAGGAAGAAGGAAAAGGCACACTGATAGAGAAAACTGCGCAGATACAGGTTGAAGAAATGGAGTAGCCAGCAAATGAAGAAGAGGGTGAGGAGGTGCAGGTTCAGGAACTTTCTCAACAAGTTGAGTAGTTGGTTGAGGCAACAGAAATGGAGACAGAACAAGAGCTACATGACCAAGACATCAATCTCATGTCGAGTGCATCCCAAGTCGCACCACTGTCTTTGCCACCTCCAGAATCACAACTAGTCTTGAGCGAACAAGAAGAAGTTGTTCTCCTTGATGATGATTCGAAGATAGATTTGTACAATCTGGCATTTGACGAGTCACAATAGAGGATTGTACATGCATGAAGAAAGCAGATCCTGAATGATCATACATCACGTGAGCACACAGAAGGAAGGGTGATTGTACCAGATGTTAGAAGACATCCAATTGGCATGACTAAGGCTTTGAAGGCTTATGAAGAAGTCACAAGTTCGACAGTCAAGTTATTGATTATAGAGAATCAATAGATGACACAGGACTTGCAAGAGGTCAAGAAGAGAGCAGAGCAGTCTGCAGGATCTGTTACGGGAGAAATGAAGAAAACAATATTGGTGGAGATATCAACTTTGAATGCCACCATGTAGACTATGTATAGAATATTTTTCACCTTGCACAAAGTGGTTGTCCATCTATACGACTTTCAACAGCAGCACGCATAGACAACACAAACTCTCAAAGACATTCACACTGTTGTTGTGCACATGCAAGAATGGATAATGAGATACAAGGGGCCCCCTCTTTAATTGCACTAGAGGATAAAGCCACAAGTTGATCTAACAAAGCATGGATTCAGATGGTTATACAAAACTATGAGCAGCTTCCCCCACTCATCACTAGCATTGAGGCTTCCTATGCATAGTTTTTCAGGAGTCTGGATGTCATAGTGCGAATGCACAGGATCCCTTCCGTCGAAACTCTCACTCAAGCCATGAGGAAGAATCAAGTCATGTTGGATGTCAACAAGTACATAGAGTAGTTGATGCATGAAGCCACAAGCGATGACTTGCAGCTCAACAAAGAGAACATGCAGAAGTACATCAATGGTCCAACCAAACTCAGGAAACAATTGCAAATGCTTCAAGATGAGCTGGACAAACGTTTCAGAACCATATACCCATAACACATGGAGGCAAGAGTCCGCTTCAACAAAGACATCACCAAATAGTACAGGGAAACAACAACGCAGTACCAAGCTTGGTATCAATTCGTCACCAAAGACCATCACGAGGAGGTTACCGAGTTGGTCTTTCCCCAAGACCCTATGTTATGTTGTTTGTCTTGTTAGGCTGACTCAAGCCTATTTTGTCCCACATGGTTATATGTGTAAATTGTATTATAGTAAATATATTGTAAATGAAATTCCAAGTGTCGTTAGTGGAATGTGAATAGTCACTATGTAATGTGAAGAGTTATGAGGGTAGTGTAGAGTGAGTACATCTCTTTGGAGGAGCAAGCGGTGTTGACTGTAATGTTCCACTATTGGGGCTAGTGGATGTCAATGGTGTATGTATGGATGGAACTTTCACTTTATATATTAATAATAAATATATAATAAAATAATATATATATATATATATAACAGAGCCAACACATTTTCATGCATATGTTGTTATTGTAGTTGGATTATTCTTGTTTCTTTAGAAATGTATGTTATTTAACTTACGCATTTGTGTATGAACTATTTTGTATGCAATTGTATGAATTTTGTTGTAGATGTGTTGTTTGTTTAACCTGTCACTTTGGATTGTGGACTATTATTCTTTTGAGTTTATGATGTCATTCCTCTCGTGTGTTCCTTTTAGGTTGCATACTATTATAGGCTTCTAAGGGACAGACTTCCTTTTACCCTTCACGTGATAAAATCCCCATGCATCTCACTTGATTCACTTCAAGGTCACACACTTTATTTCGACAAAGATATCACACTTAACATTGCGCGCTATCGTAGTCAAGTCATTTCTTTACTACCCATTGCTGGGACTCCTACTCCAAACGATCTGAGTTTTAGTTGGGACTTCTTACCGGGGAGATCCCCTGACATGTTAGCGGGTCCAACATCATCAATAGGGCCCAAACTGCAATATTCCCTTGGCTGTGGGTGTCCTACTAGGAATCAATCCATCAATAGATTACCAACTCATAATTTCTCACCAATCCATGCCTTGGGAAGGTTGAATACCTGCAAATCTACTATGTTGGTTTTGCTCAACGCTCAACTCATGTTGCTCCACTCGGTCACCCAACACGGTGCATTTGGATAACTCTCCCCTACTCTTCCCAATGTATAAGGGGGGATTGGTAGTGTTGCAAGCCTTATCTATGTACTCCTATAGAGGTCTTCTCTGGAACTCCCAACTGTACTCCTCTTGCTGCCTTGTGAGGGACTTAATCCGTTCGTCAACACTAGACAACTAGATCGTTGATTCGACACATACTCCTATTAGCTCCCCATTTTTTCTATTCTCCTATAAGATAGTGTCTCAGACTCTCCAGACTCTCTGCTTCAACATTATAAGATATGTCTTGAAATGCATAATCCTTTCCCAAAAGTCCTCTACTGGAAATTCTTGTGCCCTACTGAATGTCTTTGTATGTGTGTGCACCGGATGCCCCATGACCACAACTTCAACTTGAACCCCTAACTAACCCTCCAGAAATAGCTCATCCTACATACTGTATTTGTCATGCTGTTCCGTATGATCATGCTCATCATGTCGGTTTATTATTATTGGCTCCTCATTTGATTCTCCCTGAATGTCTTCTTCTTGGCCTTCTCCACATGTGTGGATAAGTTGTCCACCCTCTCTGATTATCAAACATTGATGTATTGGTGGATTGTTATCTATACCCGATTGCTCATATTATTTATAGATGTTCTCTTGGATATCTATAACCTCAACTACTTCATCATCAGGAGGAAATCCATACTTCCTTTCCCCATGAACTTTTTCAACCTGACTAATTATCATCGGCTTGTCTGGCAAGTTTTTCTGAGAAAGATGGTTTTGTTTCTCACGATCTGTACTTGACAGCTTGGATACTTCATAGGTTCTCTTCTGAAAACCGGTCAACCCAACTATGGATGAATCCCCGTGATCTGCCCTTGTTGCCTCCTTATCACCTGTACATGAATAGTTAAGGGCCCAAGGTCCCTTACAGATAAAGCACAATCCTCTCCTCCTTAGTTCATTCTTTTTGTAGATTTTGTTCTTTCTTCCTCCATCAATCCTTCTCAGCTCCTTTCTAGTCAACACCCTTCTGAGCAATTTTATGTTTTGCCTAACCAACTTCTTGATTAGATCATAGGAAACCGGTGATCCCTATTGTTACACAGTAATTTGTCACCGTTTGTCACCGTCCCTGTTACCCCTCTCCCGCATCTTGGAGGACCCATTCCGGGACTTGTGAGAAGTGACAAGAATTGAAACCACTTGCATTATTCACCTCTAAACATGAGCTTCATATGCCCTTAAGATATCTCCTGCTCATTGCCCTTAAAAACAGCCCTTTCTGCATTAGCGTTGGTTCCTTGTGTTATGCCCGCGCCAATGGGGAAAATCCTATTGAAAGGGCACGCCATTAGCGCTCTGTCCCAGAGTCACAATCGCGGCAACCATTTTGGGCAAAGTTTTGAACTAATCAAACCTCCGAAGGTTCTGCCCAACTCATTCACCAAACTGATTCCAAGTTGAGTGAGGATGGTTTAGCTTCAAATCTCCTTGGATGGAAAGTAGTTTTCCACCATTCCATGGAAGTTTCCAAGTGATGAAGCCAAATCCATTATTTTGGGGGATTGACCTTATCTCTTCCTTTTCCTCTATAAAAGCTTGTTCCCATGGCTTGAGCAAGCTAGTTCTAGTTCTAGTTCTGATAGTTCTGACTCTAGTGGCAATACTTGTGCTGAAAGGAAGATATCAAAAGATTGGAGTTGCAAGAAGCCTTCTTTGCATCCATAAGGCTTTACCTAAGTAAGGAGACCTTGTGACTAAAGAGAGAGAGAGCTTGTCCCTAACCCCTTCAAGCTTTTGCAAGACTTGTGTAGCTGAGCACCCAACCAAAGGAGGACTTGACGTCAGGACACTGGTTTTATTCTCCTTTGTTGAATTATTAATAATAGATGACTATCATTATGGTTCCATTCTCGTTGTAATTGTAATGGTTGATGTTGAATTATATCCTTCCTGACTGATGCATAATTGCATATATTAGATTTCACGCTTGTGTTTGTGTTGTTCTCTTTGTGTGCAGGTGTCCATTCACGTGGATAGTGGAGGATCGTGACCGGCCAAGGCAAAGGAACGCAAGTGCCATCTCTTCTACGAACTAAAGCGTTGGATCTCAAGTAGGTCTTCATTACCTACTCTTTATTTGCAATTAGGAACTTGCGTGATAGCATTGTTTGATGTTGCTAGACCCGTTCTGGGCTAGTAGGGATCGCCTCTATCCGTAGAGGGGATTTACCTCGCCAACAATTTGGTGACTCCGCTGGGGATTTTAGCTTGTTGTTTTGATTTGTAAACTTAGACGGAGTCTGAAACACGGCCAGATAGCCTTCGAAACACTATTGCTTTGCAGTAGTGAAGTAGATCAAAGTCGCTTCAGTCAATCTCTAGTTTGGCTTAAAAACTAAACAACTTGGAGTTTGTCTTGTCTCTTTGGTTTTTCTTTTGATTGCTTGCTTAGATAAGCCTTTGGATCGAATTTCTTGCTACCCCTATACTTTTTGACTTGCTTTAAGCTTGTGACCCAAGCCCTGGACCACGTATTTTTCTTTTGAAATTAGCAAACTTTGTTAGCGTGCTTTTTGCCTTCACATTCGTGCTAGTGGCCCTTGTTGCTAACTAACAACCTGCACCAATGACTGTTTAGCGCGAGTTGCAGCTTGACAGTCGCGCCAGGCCATGTAGTTTTTTGGTCCACTTGTTTTTCTTGCTGTCTGAGCTTGGATTTGTTTTGCCACCTCTTTTTCGGTTGCTGGAGTGTGTTTAAGCCCTGTTTGACTGGTTTGTAGCCTTTGTCCTCTGGGTGTTTGCCTCTTTCCATCGATTTCACACCTCAACCCTAGGGCATCTAGTGGCCATGTGTGTCGAGACTCCTGTGGGAGTTTTGGGTTCTTTGATTATCCGGTTAACCTTGTGATTGCTTTTCACATTTTCTTCAGTGATTGTTGAAGTATTTTTGAGTGATTTCCGAACAACTTGCTCTTGTTTTCTTTGATTTCATTCTAGCTTTGTTTGAGCTTGGATCACATAGCTCGTGCGAAGCCTTGTTTTCCTTCCGATTTGGAGAACTTTTTTTTAGTGTCTTGGGATTTTATTGAGTCTTCATTGGGTGAATTTGCGTCTCTGCTCAGTGTTGTTATCTTTCAAAATTCGTTCTAGTGCATTGTGCTTGTAGAAAGGAATCAAATAATCTCTTTTGCATTTGATAGTGAATGGAATAGAACTTTTCGTTATTTGCATTATTGAAAAGAAAATGTTTTGTTTATTTGCCATTAGCTGCATTAGGTTGTTTGGTTGATTGAGTTCATTTTGTTTGATTGAAACTCTTAACCTTCTTGTAGTTAGTATTCATCGAACGAAATGGCTTTCTTTCACATGTAGCTTGCATCTAGGAAATTGTGGAAGATCACATACGGTAGGGCCTTAAATCGAAACTTAACTGAAGATCAACCATAAAATGAATTGAATAAACTTAACAACGCATTGGAACTTAACGCTCACATTCTAGAGGTCTAGTCTAGAGACGTGCTCCGGTGTCATTAAACCTAGTCACTCTTGTTTTCGCATTAAGGTTGGGTGATTCCTCCTGGTGTGATTCAATTGTGGTCTAGCACGGATTTGGGCTCCCACGTATCCGGGTCGCGTATATATGGGGAGACTCACTAGGTTTGGCATCCTTGATCATCGGAAGCCGGTGTTGCTGCTTCACGCCCGTAAGCATACCGACAACAGCTTTCGGGAAGATTGGCCTTGCCGTATCGAAAGTCTTGGCTTTCATATGAATCGCTAAGGTGTATATGCAGTTTTACGGATTGTCTCGTAAACCCCTTGCCTAGTTTCTCTAGAGTAGTCACTTTTGATCCTTTCCGGACTCTGTAAAAGAAAAGGCTCTATACAGAATTTGTCACTTCGGGCTCTCAAAACATTCGAAGGCGACTAGAGTCATCTTTTGTCCTTTTCTCGACTCTTAAAACATGAAAAGGTCAAGTTCAGTTCCTTCGTCTTAAAATTTATTCGGCCGCGTTCACATTTACCCAGTTAGGTATTGTTCACGTTAGCTTGAGTAGGTTTCTTTTTTGTTCTTGATGGTAACTTTTTCAGGGTTCACCAACCCAAGTTCCCCCCCTGACGGGAATCCTGGTCATTTCCCTCCTTTCGGGAATGTTGGTGCTCCTTACATGGCAATGTTGTCCCTCCCAGGGTTAACTGTTGGGTTGCCTGTTTGGTTGTTCTCAACCTCTCTGGTTCCTGCCGCCTCACCTACTGATCGATCAATCCCTCCACCTGAACGTCCTTATGTTGATTCTAAGGTGGACCTCTCCCCTTCTACGCCCACTTCTACGTCCTCATCTTCTACTTCGCCTGGTGAAGGTCTCGACTCGAGTAACCAAGTGGCTAAGAAGAAGAAGAAGAAGATAGAGAAGAAGAAGGCTCTCAAAGGAGAGGCTAAAAGCGCAGCTACCCCCTTGAGTACACCTGAAGTCGGGTCACCTTCTGCTCCTCCGCGGAAGGTCAAGTTTCCTTGTAGATTGTGCAAGGATGGCCACCTTCTTCGCGATTATCCTGGCATTCCCAGGGTCTTAGAAGTATGGTCCTGTGATCCGTCCCGCCCCTCATCGCCCTCTAAATCTCACGGTGATGCTACCCTATCAGTTGGGAATAGTAAAGGTAAAGGGAAGATTCGAATCCCTTGCAGAATTTGTGAAGGCAATCATCCCCTTCACCTTTGTCCGCTCATGGATAAAGCCTCCGACGTCTTGGAAAGTCTCGCGGCTCCCTCACCCCAACTCCCCGTTGGATATCAACGTCTTTCTGCAGCTACAGATTGCCCCCCAATTGACAGCGAGATTAGTTCAAATTCCTCTGTTGTCCAGCCTCCTCTTCCTGAACCTGGCTCTGCCCAGCCTGTTCCAGACCAATTATTGGTCGGAAAGAGTGTCGGCTCGAGTTCACCACCCGATCACTCTATTTTGGAGGGGCGTAATTCCCATGTTCTTCTCATCTCCTCAGATTCCCCTGAGTCCAGAAATGACTCTCCTATCCCAGCTGCTCCCCAAAGTCCCTCTTCGGTTCCAATGGAGCATGGGGGCAATCATACGATTACCCCACCAAGTAGTTTGGCCATCTCCTTTGATTGGAGTCACCTGACTGCTTTCCGCCTTCCATCCCATGTGCCTTTCCAGATTACGGTACTTGCCTATGATAAGGCAGTACCTGGCACTGTTCTAGATGAAGGTGCGTCGGTTAGTCTTATGTCGTACACTACTTGGCAAGCTTTAGGTTCCCCGCAGCTCAGGCCGGTCACGCAGAATCTGTTGGCTTTCGACGGAGGAGCCTGTCCATCTCTAGGAGTCCTCTTGAAGTTCCCTATTACTTTGGGAGGTAAAACCGTCTATATCGACGTGTTTGTTACCCAAGGTGTTTTAGATTTCAGTCTTCTCCTTGGTCACGACTATGTTTATGCTATGGGGGCCCTTGTCTCTTCGCTTTTATGTGTGGTCTGCTTTCCACATGATGGAAGAATGGTGACTATCGATCAATTTTCATTCTTTAGTCCCCTGATACCTCATGCGCAGTTGTCGTCCCCTCCCAGTTTTTACCCACCAGTTGTATCTACCCCCCCGCAAATCAACTACGTGGCCACCTATCCCATACCTGTATCCAGTGATGCCACCTTCGTGCATAGTGTCTTGGGGGCATTGGGTCTTGACTTCTGAGATGTTAACCTCCCACCGGGAGAGCCACTCTTGGAAGACCCTACTTCCTGTTCATTATGATGAATTTCGGACGGAGCATAGTTCCTTTTCCTATGTCAAGCTCCTTAAAAAATGAAACTAGGACTAGATGGAGCATAGTTTGTTTTCCTATGTCAAGCTCCTTAAAAAATGAAACTGGGACTGGTGGAGCATAGTTCGTTTTCCTATGTCAAGCTCCTTAAAAAATGAAACTGGGACTGGTGGAGCATAGTTCGTTTTCCTATGTCAAGCTCCTTAAAAAATGAAACTGGGACTGGTGGAGCATAGTTCGTTTTCCTATGTCAAGCTCCTTAAAAAATGAAACTGGGACTGGTCGAGCATAGTTACTGATCTTGTGTCAAGCTCATTAAAAAATGAAACAAGGATTGTGAGGACAGTTCTTGTCCTCTGTCAACCTCATTAAAAAATGAAACAACTCCCTTTCCAAATCGATTCTTTTGCTTAAGCTCTCGTAAAATACAAGTCGAGTCTTTCCAAGATCTCGAAAGTGAACCTTCATTCCATCCACTTTGTTGAATGCAATGAAGCTTGGGGGGCATGTACCTCGTTTTGCGTCACTATGCTGGGGGCATGCGAACTTATAACAAGCATAGTTTTTTCAGTTCAAGCTCGTGTAAACATGAAACCAAATCTAAGCAGAGTTCTCCATGGTTCAAGCTTGTGTAAAAATGAACCCATACCCGAGTCACCTTTAAGCTCTTTTCTAACTCGTAAAATATGAAAAGATTGCCGAGTATTTTTTCCTTTTTGACTCGCTAAAGAGAATAAAAATGGAGGTCTTCTTTCAGCTCTTTTCTGACCGTTTAAAGATGAAAAGATTGTCGGGTTGGTCCTCTCAACTCGCTACACGTAAATAAGAGGCGGTCATCTTTAAACTCTTTTCCGACCGTGTAAAAACGAAAAGATCGTCGGACCCTTGTTGTTTCCGGTTCGTTAATGGTCACGAAGCGACGTGGTTTTGATCGCTTTTTTACTTTTTCAGATCAGAGTCACTATTATGAAAAGTACTCCTCGATCGTAATGATCAGGCGGTTCTTTCGAGCATGGTTTTATACTTTTTTGGGCTCGAGAGACACAAGTTTACGAAAAAGGACACCCCTGGAGTTTTCTTTTTGCTGTCTTTTCAAACTCTCTAAACATGAAAAGACGGCGAGTTTTTCCTTTGCCGGACTCGTTAAAACTTTAATGACATCGGGTTTCGTCGTGATGACACCTCTCAATCATATGCTATCCCCGTCAAGCTTGCTATCCAAAAATAACTGGGGTACTCGCCAGAAATGGTGGGGGAATAAAGGAATCATAATCGTTGTCATCGACAGTATGTCGCTCTTGAACATGGCACTTTCTGCATTCGTGTCTGGGTGGGGACATCTCATCTCATTTCACATTTGCCTCCATGGGTTTGGGTTATCCTATTTGACC
>APFE031353144.1:0-10988 GCA_000404065.3 Pinus taeda
TTCTATTAATAAAGCTATTCGAGTTTTCCTCCACATTCTTGTATGTTTGATGATATATGAATTTGTGTGGTCAATATACATCTGGTCCTATATTGTTTATGATTGTAGATCTCTATACTTCAATAGTGTTATGCTGCCTTGACTCTACAGGTGCTCTCTGAGGCAAGGAAGGAAGCGGCAAAGATCTATCAGAAGGGAGAGGAACCAAGCAAGGAACCAAGCGTAAGACTGAGGTTGGTGTCCTTTGTTCCCCTCTTATCTACTTCTCATAAAGGAAAGTGAAAGTAGTTTTAGATTGTTTGCTTCTAAGATAGGTACCCATCTTAGTGGGACTAGCAGCTCCGAGTGGACATTAGATTTCCCAATAACAGTTAGACGTCTACAATAGAATGTGAATATGAATTAAAATTGAACATCACGAATTGAATGTGGAATTTGGACTATCAATAGTATAAAATGAAATCAAACATGGAATTTTAAAGTTTGTAAACATAAAACGAAATCCAATGTCTAACTTCAAAACCATTTTGGATATAAGCTAAAATTTTGAAGCAGCCACGAAATTGAAATGTCCATAAATGTAATGTTGAAGAAGAAAATTTTTCTATGTAATTCTGTAACATATCCAAATATAAGTTATTATTCATTTTATTTTTTATAAATATAAGCTTTGAGTGGATTTAGAAAACATAATGATCAACCTTCATAGTAATGTGGTCTTAATCTGTGATTTGAAAGCTATATATTGCTTCAAAATGATCTTCGTTCTTTTTAGGAAAATGTTGTATGAGAATACATATCCCAATTGTTATACCTATACACTTACGCAAATTTCTAGTATACATCTCCCTCATAGAGAGAAAATTGTTCAGTTAGCATATGACTAGAAATCTCCAACCTACAATATTTAATTAAGATTGGGCTCTATAGAAATATAGAGAAAAATTCAATTTTAAACTAAAAATAATAATGATTGCATAATATGATACTAAAAAAAGAGGTTTGGGCATAGATCAACTCCAAACACCTAATTTTGTAAAACTCATTGGTTTTTAGCTTTAAAAGTCAAGGATAAGAGGGGTATGAAATGATAGGAATTCGCTAAGTAGGAATAAAAGAATTAACAAATTTTAAATGATAATAAAAATCCAAAGCATGCAAAGGTGACATTAATTTTTTTATATCTTGTTTCATAAGTAAAATTAGTGTTGGAATCACCCTCATCTTCACTCACATGAAAGGAAGTGGTACTAGATTTCAATATGAAAATAAACTCAAAAGAAAAAAAATATATTACTCTACTTTCTTGTTTAGAGATATATTGTCATAATCCAAATTCATAGGCTTGAAAAGGCACCAACCAACAACTAGTTTTATTAAAACACTAAACCCCTGTTGATTATGCACATAAAACCAACTACTATTGAAACTTTCACATTTTCTCAAATGACATGGTGATTAACTTTATGAGTATATTAATCTCTATGCCCATGTTCACTATATTTCACTATTATACTGTAATTTCCAAAACATGATGCCCAAGTTTATTATTGTTAACTATGATTGACTTTTATTGGCAATGGTTAATTTTTGTTGACTATGGTTAAATTTTGTTGCATATGGTTGATTTTTGATGACTAAGGTCATATTTTGTTGGCTATTGTTGATTATTGTAAACATAATTAAAACATGATCCCATGTTGACTTTTGTTGAATATGGTTGACTTACCTACATATGATTTCACAAAGAGGATTCCCATGTTGACTATAGTTGACTTTTCTTTGCATTTGTTGAATTTTGTTGACAATGATATACTTTTGTTGACTATAATTGACTGTGTTTGGTTGACTTACATATAATATTCAAAACATGATGCCCATGTTGATTATAATTAACAACACTTTACTTTTGTTCAATATGGGTGAGTATGATTGACTTTCGTTTACTATGATAGACAATTTGTTTATTATAGTTGAATTTTGTTAGCTTTGGTTGAATTTTTTTGATTATGGTTGATATAGTTTGTTAATGGACATATAGTTTCCAAAATGTATGGCCATGTTAACTATTGACTATGGTTGACTAAATTTTGTTTGAGGAACACTTTAATACAATTTTTTGTATAGTGCTAATTGGACTTCCACTTCCCATTTATGACTAAATATTGAGCACTTCCATGCTATTTATTTTTAACCAACCTACAAGCTAGCCTACAAAACAATAAAGAAACATTGATTAAAGGATAAGCATTGGTTATTTTATAATATAGTTTACCTAAATTCCCAATCTTATTAAAACATTTCAAAAAAATCTAATACAAATATTACATTAATCTTCAATATAAAAATTGTTTTAAATCTATTATACTTTAATAAAATTAAATAATTTTTTTGTAATAAAAAATAAACGGTGAGCATATTAGAATTATTTGAAAAATAAACTAATAATAAAAAGAATCGATTTTTAAAAGAATATTTATCAAAAAAAATAATTAAAAACATTTTTTTTGTTTAGTTTAATTAATTTAATTATGTTATATGATTATCATCTCAATGGTCGAATCTTCTTAATAACGTCTGGAAACATTTCAAAAACAATAATACCAGCTAACTGATTTTCGATGTTATTTAAAGATGTTCAAATTCTTTAATTAAAATCTAATAATACTTTTATAATAAAGAATATTAAATTTCAAAAATAAATCTAATAAATATTTTAATGATTAGTAAAAGTTAAATTAATATAAAAGAAATTTATATAATTTAAATATACATTTTAAATTTTTTTTTATATGCAATTAAATGTGTGTACGTTGGTGTATTTAAGAGTGGATTAAAATTAATCTCTCATCAATTAGAAATGTTATCCTAGTACAACTTTAAAGATACATAATACAATATAAAATTGTTTTGGGTTGTTTTTTTTGGTGAAGTACCGTACATATAATTTTCAGAAATAGATGGATTTTTATAATTACCAAAATAAATGTTATGTTGAATTATAATATTATTATTATTTTATTATTATAATATTGATTAAATTTGGTTTGAAAAACAATTTAATATGATATTTGGTACAGTGAAACTGGAACTTTTACCTTTTATGCTTAAAGGGTAGACACTTCTATGCTTTTTACTTTATTAATATAAACAAATTTTGGAAGTAATTGTTTAAAGAATAAGTATTGTTTATCTTTTAACATAATTAATGTAGGCAATGCGGAAACATTGATTCAGGAAACACACATTTTTACACATTTTTATTTTATAAGATAGTTGATTTAAATTTTTGATCTTATTAGTAATGTATTGAAACATTTCAATAACCATTAATAGAAATATTATATTGATTTTCAATATAATATTTCTATTAAATATTTTAAAAAATATTTATTAAGTAAAAAAATATATATTAAATAATGGAAAAACTTAGATAATAATAGAATTGAACATTTTAAAATATATCAAAATTATAGTGCGTTTTTATTTCATTTTGTTAGTTTAATTTAATCTTTAATTTTGTTTATGTTATAACATGCTTGTCTAAATTATCAATCTTCTTCCTAATATATTGAAGCTTTTCAAAAAGTATATTGAATTTCAATATAATAATTGTATTAAATATATTAAATACTCTAATAAAATTCAACAAAAATTTTTAATAATACTAAATTAGTATAAAACAAAATTTATAAGAAATTTGATTAATAAATTTAAGTAAATTAATATATAATTATATTTTAATCTATTATTTAAAAGTTCATTCAAAAATTTACTCCAATGGTTAACTTACAAATGTTATTTATATTTCAATTTTTCAAGGAAAAAAACACTTGTTATTATTAGTAAGTATAAGAACCAGTGCATCATATCAAGATATAATCATCAAAACAACCACCACGTGAAGACCATATGCATGTATATGAAAATATGAAATGCATATCAATATATAATCATCAAAGCAGTCCCCGGTGAACACCATATACATCTATGGAAAATACCAAAGCTAGTCATGAATTAGGATCTTGAATGGGTGGGGATTAACGTCCAAGGTCAATGAAAGATAAAGTAAACACAATAACCTTCATCCAATAAAATCGAAGCCAAAATTTGAAGGCATTAAGTCTATGTCAAGGGAAAGAGAACTAAAAAACATCTCGAACAAAAACCATAAGGCAAGCACAGTGCGCACTTAGACTAGGTTGTGTATGTACATTTAGTAGACGTTAACCAGGAAGTGGCATAGGCCCGACATCCATAGTGGAATTTCCCATCGGAAGAGAGATATGCAAGCTACCAGCCAAATCTGAGATGCCCATCTTTGACATGTCATTTTTAGTAGTGTTAAATTATCGGTGAATATGTTGAAAATATATAGTTTGAAAATATATTTTAAGGTAATCAATGCTCCTAAGCCAACTCTATAAATGAGGATGTGAGATAAAGGATAATCCCAACACATGATTGATTAGTGCTTGTGAGTCCCCAAAGATTTGAAGGCTTGGTATGTCCACGAATCTGGCGAACCATAATAACCCCTAGAGTGCAATGGTTTTAGCTCTCATATTAGTGACCATCCCTCTAGACCAATGGATATTATATTGTTGATCTTGGTTAATGCGAATATAGAGCCCACATCTGCATGATCCACCCTGTTCGACACCATTGAAATACCCATCAGGGAAGGATATATGTAGGGCATATCTTCTATGTATGATTCCATTATCCATTCCGGTAGTCTGCCTCAACCAAGAAACAATATTGTTGCTAATATGTTCAAAATTGAGTGTGTTGGCTTCAAATATAATGGAGTTCCTACCCTTCCATATTTCCCAAAGAATCACTAAGGAATAGCCATATTTATTTTGGGTCTTTGGCACCACCATAACAAGCAAGCATCAATAGAGTCACGTGCCATATGTATGAAAGAATATAGGCAAGAGATCCTAGACCATACATGTTCATCAATTGCACAGGTCAATAGGATGTGTAGATTGTTCTCCTCCATCATTTTACATAGGATACATTTACTAGGTCCATTTATGCCTCTTTTCTCAATAAAAGTATATGTAGATTGTTCTTATCCATCATTTTATGTACGAAACATTTCCCAGGTCCATTTATGCCTCTTTTCTTCAAATTTTCCTGAGTGAGTCTGATTTTCCCATGCCATCCATATATATACTATAATCTTATATGAGCCATGTACCTCTAGGATCTGTTTTCCCATCCCATCCATGTATATACTATAATCTTATATGAGACTTGTACCTTCTAGGATCTGTATAACCAGCACGTACTCTGAATGTTGTGTTTGTTACTACAGATGTACAGTTATGTGTCAGCCATAGAGATATATCATTGGCGTATACCCCAGTCCCATGTGATTTATCCCTTTTTCAGCTTTGCAAATTCTCGATTTCACAACACATCAATCAATTTGTCCCAACAATAATAAATACTCAAATAATAATCAATCTATTTTTATTACACTTTAAATACTCATAATAAAAGATAATAACTATTTTTATTAATATAGATTTCCATAAAAATTTAAATTGTTGCTTAATGAAATCGAAACAATTTCCACAAGATCAGAAAATCTCAACAATTCATTATAAAAATTCTAATAAACTCGCTCAGATAAAGTAAATAAATTTTCAACTACAAATTCACATTGAAAAATATCATTCTTTCGATAAAACTCATATTATGCGTAAAAACTCCTCTCTATTGAATAAATTTGAGATCACTTTCATATTCAATATTTAAGTTTCTTTCTTATATCTCATCCTAGAACCAAATTATCATATATCATCCTTTATTTTCTATATATAAATATAAAACAATACACATGTTGTCAATTGTCGTGGCACAATACCGATATTCTTTAATAAGCTTTAAGTGGTATAAGGTTTCAACGCGCATCAATGAAACAAAATCAAGCGGTTGCCTATCGATTACACACATGTTTGACTTGGGAGACTGATGGACCTCCAAAACAACATTGTTGTCTTAAATGAGATAGTCCATCAGTCACAACAATCTTCTTTGATCAATTAAGAATTAAATTTATTTGTTTTTTTGTAGGCTTATTTCCAGAATTTGAAGTAGGTTAACCATAATTAGATATAGATAATCATAATTATTATATGTTCTATAACACCTATAGCATGATAAAATTACAATATTTGAAGTTCTTAATATATTCTAGATCTCTTAAAGTCACAAAAAACTTAAGACTATCATTCATAAAGTATCCAAATGCTTTATAGAATAGAAAACTATGATAAAATGTTGCATGTTGTTAAAAATATTAAATAACCTAAAGCATATATGAAGGAATAGAAAATATGAAAACTTGACAAATTAAAACAACACAAAAAACACTATAAAACACTATGTAAGTGTATTTCACGATGAATGAAATAAAAAGATGTTTAGAAGAATTTTTCAGAAGAAAAATAAAAAACCCATAATGACATATTGAACTCAATACTTATCATCAATAAAGAAATATGATGTTTTGCAGTGACAATGGTACTAACTCGAGTTTAACAGTTGGAAGTAGAAGGACAAAACCAAAAGAAAAATACACATCCAAACGGTTAAGACAATCACTTAGATTCTAAAATTGTAGGGAAATGTATGTTGAAATAACTTCCTCAGATGTGTTGAATTTATATTTTCAGGAAAGTTTCTTTTCTGTGTCATGGTGTTTTAAATATATGAAAAAAATATTCTTGTTTTTTGTATCCTCAAAAAGCTTATATACAAAAAACACAATTCTTTATGATCAAAGATGAAAATTATTCATAAGATTTGCATAAATTTTTGTTAGGTACCACTAAGTTTTCACATTTATGCTTTTACTTCTATGCATTAAAGAATTGAAGGAAATGATAGACAATAATTGTTGGTAGGTATATTTATTTTATGCAAACACTTGCTTAAAGTATGGTGGGAACTAGCAAATGGTGAATATGAGTTATTTTCAAGGATTTTGATTTTAGTTGGTTTTCACATGACACAAAGATGCAATAATACCTTCAAAGCTATTGTCTAATCAAAAGTTTGAAACATGTTTTTTCAATAATATTGAAAAATTACTACTTATTTTCAAAGTTAAACATTATAATGATCAATGCTAAACTAATAATGGTCAGCAAGCAAATTGATTGCTAAAGTTCCACCTCCGTAGTAATAATTTCAATCTTCCATTCCTTTTCTAACTGAGTTTCAATATTATCGCTTCTAGTTTTCTTCTCTGTCGCCCAATCGCCCCCATATTGCAACCACCCAATTGTTCTGTCTCGCCTTAGTTATATTCCCCCTTTGATTCCTATTACCCGAGTTCTCCACAGGTCTCCCCCTCCTCTCTTATGATCTACTGGGCTAGGGGTTATCTTATAGAATTCAGGGGAGCTGAGCTTTCTCAGGCATTATGCGATAGGGACAGACCCCCTCTTAGATTTTTGATGTTTCATCTTCCCTAGAATGCCATCACTAACCAGTGTCGTCGCTGATTACTCTTCCTTCGACCTTGCAAAGCCATTTTGGCCTAGAATTTTCCCTTCCCTAATACACTTGACCTTTTTCCTATCCTAGTGGTGTTAGTATCCCACCTGATAGTAGAATATCCCCACCATGATTTTTTTCCCAATTTCGGTTCCTTACTCTCTCCCCTCCCTATTCTACGAGGCAACAACTCCGCCAAAGTCTCTGTTGGGTTGTGTTATACTATTTCCACGACTAGTCCATGTAGTTAACTGGGGGATTAGAAGGAGGGCGGAGCCCCCCTTCATTGGATGATTGTGAGCGGGGGGGGAGAGGGTGGGGGGGCGTGGGTCACAGGGGGTTTGAGGCGTACCCATAACCCAACTTTATGGGGTCCAGGGCAGTGGCCCAAAAAAGTTTGGTTTTGGACCATATGTTAGGATGGCTGGACCAACCTATGGTTTTGTGCATGATTTTTGCACATGTTTTTGGATGCGATGGTTTTTGGTCCGTGGTATTGGATGCGATGGTTTTTGGTCCATGGTATTGTATGCTTCAACATGTATAAATATGTATTCTAACATTGAAAGGAACATAATGAAAAATCAAGCTGGTAGTCCCGGTTTTGGGATCCAAGGGGAAATCTCTGGGTATATGTGTTTTATGTGTTATTCTATTACATTGTTTATTTTCTATGTTTTAGAATTTGTATGTAGGTAATTTCTGTATGGGGTTAAAAATTACATTTGGTATCTAAGTTGTTTTTGGCTTCAAGGGGATGCCTTTGTTGCTAAGGGATTTCACTCGGGCCTATGGTAGACCTTGTTCAGTGGGAGATCTGCGAGATTGATTCTGGTGGTGAAAGAATATGGCGAGCAGTGGAAAGATAGAGATCGAGAAATTTAATGCTCAAAGTTTTGAGTTGTGGAAACTCAAGATGGAGGATCTGTTGGTGGATAAAGATCAGTGGGTCGCGGTAGATCTAGGTACTAAACCAACAGTAGTGTCCGATGAAGAATGGAAGAAGTTGGATCGGAAGGCAAAGAGCACAATACGATTGTGTGTCTCAGATTCAGTATTGTTGAATGTATTAGGGAAAGCTACAATGAAGGCTTTGTGGGACAAGTTAGGGCCTTTGTACCAATCTAAGTCTCTGGTGAATAAACTATTGCTGCAAAAAAAGCTGTATAACCTGAGGATGAAAGATGGAGACTCGGTGATAGAGCATCTGAATGCATTTAATATTGTGGTAAGTCGGTTAGCATCTGTTGAAATTAAAATTTAAAATGAAGATAAGTGCATCAGTTTGTTGTGTTCTCTACTAGATTCATGGGATAGTCTAGTTATTGCAATACATAGCAATGCAACTGCCTTGCAGTTTGATGAAATAGTCTCATCCTTGATGACGAAGGAGATGAGACGAAAAAATATGGAGAGCGAGAATCATGATGCCTTGTATGTATGAGGACGGTCCTAGAATAAAAACAAAAATAAGTCATCAAGTGGGAGATCTAAATCTCCAAGAAAACCTGTAAAGGTGGTGTGCTGGAAATGCGGAAAGGAAGGGCACTGCAAAAGTGAATGTAAATCTAAAGCCCCTGATAAAGGAAAGGGATATGATGATTCTCCTTCTACATAGGCAAAAACCACCTTAAATGAAGGTGGGGATGTGTACTTGGCTTCTTCAAGTACACATGTAGATCATGAGGCATGGTTGATTGACTCAGGTTTATCCTTTCACTTCATTCCCCATAGAGAATGGTTCTGTGAGTATGAGAAATACTATGGTGGTGATGTGTTCTTAGGGGATGACAGGAAGGCTGGAATCGTTATTCGTGGAAAAGTAAAGTTGAAGTTGCAAGGTGGAAGGGTTAGAACACATCTCGGTGTTTTCCATATTCTTGCATTAGCCAAAAATCTGATTTTTGTAAGCAAGTTGGATGATGCATGTGTAAAAATAGTGTTCGAGAAGGATACCTGCAAGATGGTTCAGGGAGCACTGGTATTGGTCTGGGGAGTTCAAATCGGAACTCTATACAAGCTACAAGGTAGCACTATTATTGATGGGTGCAACAGTTCTGTGGTTCCTGAAAGTAGAACATAAAATCTAGTGGTCTCTAGAGAGAAGACCATGCTGTGGCATCAAAGGTTTGGACATATTGGAGAGAAGGGCCTTTGAATACTTCATGGTAAAGGTATGGTAGAAGGTATGAGTAATAGCTCTCTGGATTTTGATTTCTGTGAAAATTGTGTATATGGGAAGCAGAATCGGGCGAGTTTCCCCTATGGTAGTAAGAGGGTGAAACATATATTAGAACTTATGCACAATGATGTGTTTGGACCTTTGAACGTTCTATCGCTGGGTAAGTCTGTGTACTATGTATCATTTATAGATGACTTCTCAAGGAATACATGGATATATTTCCTTAAGGACAAATCTGAAGCCTTTATTAGGTTTAAAGAATTTAAGGCTCTCGTGGAAAATCAGACAAAGAAAAAGATAAAGGTGCTGAGGACAGATAATGGTGGAGACTTTTGTAGCAAGGAATTTGAAGAATTCTATAAGAAGTGTGGTATAGCATGACAAAAGACTACTCCATATACACCTCAGAAAAATGGAGTTGTAGAAAGAATGAATAAGACATTGATGGAAAGGGCAAGAAGAATGATCAGTGGTGCTGGGTTAGGATAGGAATTATGCACAAAGGTGGCGGATACTGCATGTTACTTGGTCAACAAGTCACCTTCATCAATGCTGGAGGATAAGACTCCACAAGAGGTATGGACTGGTAAGAAATAAACCCCCGTTTTCACATGTGAGGGTATTTGGATGTGATGCATATGTACATGTTCCAAAGGATAAAAGAGCCAAGTTGGATAGTAAATATGAAAAGTGCATATTTATTGGGTATAAGGATGTTTTAAAGGGTTATAAGCTTTGGAACACAGTCACAGGGAAGGTTGTGTACAATCGTGATGTAGTGTTTAGAGAGGTAAAAGATGTTATTAAACATGAAGTCCAACCACTGAGAAGATAGAGTTTGAGCTTAAGGACGAAGAATTTGACTCTATAGCAGAGGAGGAACTAGAAGATGAGGAACCACAAACTCTGGGTGTGATAAGATCAGTTCGAGAAAGAAGGCAGCCAGAAAGGTATAGTCCATCTACCTTCTGTTCAAATTTTGCTTTGTTTGTTACTGATGATGATCCCAAAACTGTGAAGGAAGCAGTGGATTGAGAGGATGGAAAACTCTGGAAAGAGGCCATGGTTGATGAAATGGCATCTTTGCACAAAAAATAGGCTTGGGATCTGGTGGAGTTGCCGGCTGGAAGGAAACCCATTGGCAGCAAATGGGTGTTCAAGAAGAAGACAAATGCAGAAGGGAAGGTGGAGAAATACAAAGCTCGGTTGGTACAAAAAGGTTATTCCCAGGTGCTGGGAATTGATATTGGTGATATTTTTTCTCCTGTTGCCAAGGTAACTTCTATTA
>APFE031353145.1:2958-31651 GCA_000404065.3 Pinus taeda
AGACCTGATGAAGTTATAGATGATAATATATATAACATTTCAAGTCCGCCATAAATCCATTTGCGATATTTTCAGTGTTTTAATGTATTTTTTAAATACAAAGGGAAACCACGAAACGAGCACCTGAGACATGCAATAAGAGATTACAGGCAGACCCGATAGAAGTATAAAGCAGATTTAAGGATCTTTGAAGTCTAAAAAATGTCAGATTGGTGAATTTTCCTATGCTTTACAGTGTTTCTCTGTGTAAACAGAGATCACTAATTTTGGGGATTTCAAAGGCTCGATGGTCCCTTCCATTGCGAAACAGGTGGCCACCTTCCCTAAAGACGTTATGCCATGAGTGTTAATGCTCAAAAGGGAATTCGAGCAGACAAAGGCTAGGAGCCAGAGATCCCAAGAAGAGGAAATGAACAGACAAAGTCGATTAGCTTTAAAGCCACAGACTGATAGAGACAAAAGAAGGCAGTATTGAGACAGACAAAAAAAAAACAGAGACAGAGAGTGAAAAAAAGAGTCTGTGTACTCAGAGAGGCTTGAGGGATTCAAGAAAAACTCCTATTGTTGCATTTGTTGTGTTGAGACTCAATTTGATCTCACACTTTGTAAAAATCTGCTCTTGATGACATAATAGAGAGGCCACCACTAAAGGCTGGACCAAGAGACATAGCCCAAGATTTTTGGGTGAACTCCACATTAAATTGCTACATTATGTGTGTTGTCTATTATGTTTATCTAACTTCTTAATAGTATGTATTATTTGCAATCTTATCAATCCATTACACTAAGTAATATAGGAAAATCCATGCACGTGAGTCTGTGATACATTAAAAGTAATCTAAGATCTTCATTTCCAGATCAAACCCAATGACATACATTTTATCATGACAATTGTTCGTAGAGGGCAAGGAGAATACTCTAAATGGATTGTTATTCTCTAGGAGTTTGATTTGTAATTCATCAAATCCAAGTCTAAAAAGTCCCTATCCTTCGTTAAACTGATATGCAACCTTCCCTCATCTGAAATTGAGTCTACATATGATGATTCCATTCATGATTCATTGTTTCTGATTGATTGATCTGATCATTGGTATGGAGATATCATTGTTTATGGAGATAAAAAAATTAAAAATAATAATAATAATAATAATTAATTATTTCAATATATTCATTTGTGTTCAATAAATAAATATATATATATATATATATATATATATTATATATATATATATATATAATATATATATAATATGGTTAACAAGAAATAGAATATTTCAATATTCATATTACATAATATAATTTTATATCAACTATATATTTAAAAAGATAGATACACACACTTTAGATTATGAGGGATATTTATAATTTATCCACTTTTTATATGACGTTAATATATGGAAGTTAACATACAAAAATATTTCAAAATATAAATTAAGAGATTAATTGAGACTCTTTAATATTTTATTTCTATGATCAAAAAGAAGGGAGAGAAGCTTTCTTAGATCAGTATAGTTTTGCTAACTTAACAAGTCAAGAAGGTTGGTAGTGTGGCAAAGGTTTTGGAAATGAGAATGGATGTAAGTAAGAGTTGGGAAATCCAAGAGAAAATGGTTTTCATCTTCAACTCTTTTAGTATCACGAAGGTGACAGGCTCTTTAGTCCCAAGGTATTTTGGAAATTGCAATTTTACTTCGAAGCTCTTGAGAATCAGTTCTTATCTTCATAATTTTTATTTTTTTCTTACCACTTCAATACATGAAGATAATTCTGGTTAGCAAGATTAGGCATGATCACTTCTTTATAATATCTTAGCTTCCTTTTTCCCTCTAACTCTTTATCATCCCACAACTTAACCTTAAATTTGGAAGTAGCAATATTTTTACTTTTCTCCTTTCTCCAAGATGATCTCGTCCTTTACCCCCCAATGGTCAAGCCAAGATTGGGCATCCTTATTCCAGCCTTGCCTGAGTCGAAGGCGGGGGATTTGGCCAAAGTTAGAAGCAATTTTATGGAACCTCTTGGCTTCCATGTTGTAAAGCTTCTTCTTATATATCAAATACCTAAACAAAGTCATGATTTCAATGGGGAAGACTAACTTCAATTAAGAGGGTAGGGTATGGAGTGTTTTCTTTAATCTTGATGTTGTAAGTTATAAATTTCTTTTGGATCAACTCAATCTTCCTCCATTATTCTCTAGATATACTGAAACTCCAAATTTCACATCCATACAAAATAACAGGGGGGACTAGAATCCCAAAAGGAACTTTTTTTTGCTCCATACAAAAATATCTATCGGCATATAATTCTTTTTAAGAATATATAATATATATATATTATATTATATATATATATATATATATAATTAATTCTGTTGAAATGTTTGATGTAAATGTTGACATGTGTGGTTTTAAAATATTTTATTGCACACACATCAACATAAATTCATTTTATAGATTCACCAAGTGGTAAGAGAGCTCAAATCTCCTAGGATGTACATTATTTTTTTAATGCAAAATAAAAAAGAAAAGAAAAAATGGTTACACTATCAAAAAATTGATTCTAAAATAGATAGAGATAAGTTTTTAATTAAAAAATAATAATAACACCAAAAAAAATGGATTCCTTTTAAAATTTAACAAATTTGAAATTAAAATAAATCCTTATTAATTATTCAATAGTCCAACAAACAAAAAATTATAAATATACAAATTCTGAAAACAGACTTACACCATTTTAATCAATATTTGAAGTCTTATTAATTTTTTCCGTGGTGCAAAACAACATGTTGTGAAAAGTAGTGAAAGTATCACACATTGTTGATGTAATGTCTCCAGCCTCCAGTTGGGAAACATTATGCACTCAAAACAAAAATTCACCAATTAAATTAACTACTATTTTTTAGTGGAAGCACATAAAATCTATGAATTTCGTTAATGAGCCCTACCTCACGGATAGAGACCTTGTAATTATGCACATGTTGTACTTATGGGTATGAACCTTAATGCCAAATTATAACATAGAGCATAATTGACAAGAAATTGTAAAATTTACACATAATAATATAGAACCTTGACTACAATTTCATTTAATCATATAATTATCACATCACTTGGATAATCCTTCATCCATTAAAATTGCAAAATGATTAGGGTTTTTTCTGAGCAATCTAGGCCATACACAACAAAGGGTTCACATGCCAAATTATATAATTGCCACACATATTCCAAAATATAGAAGAAAACCACATAACAATATGTCAAATTATATACAACATATCATATAAATGTGCTTCTAGTGATGTTACAAACATAGAAGAAGCTACAAAATTGGTTGTCTTGGTCATAGTGGTAGATGCATGCTAAGAAACCATAACAAACTCAATCATGGTTAACTATCCCAAAGAGGATTGTCAAGGGAAACTCAAGGGTGAGTTGAAAGGAGATGAATCAGACAAAGGATCTTGTGAGAGAGTATGAGGAGAAGGGACTTAAACAATATGAAGTTGTCTAAAATGAACAGGGGTAAAAGGTTGAGGTTCTTCTTGAGGGATCTCCTCAGTGCTCACAAGACTAGGTGGAATTTGTTCATCATCAAGTCCATCATATATGGGTTGTGGTTGGGTCTGAGACAGAGGAAGAGAAGAAGAAGGTCCTGAAGTAATGAGTGTATTTAACTGAGGTACCTTAGGTTGTATAACCTCAAGTTATAATGTTTATGATCCAAGATACTCAGATTCAATAACCTCAGGTAATAAGATCTCAGGTGCTTCTATTTCGAATGTGTTGGACTCACCAACAAATGAAGAAGTGATATTGATCCAAACTTATGCAAGAATGCAACAAAATATAGATATAAACATGAACACAAAGAAACAACAGAAATAAAACTTCATTTCATTAATATCAAAGAACTAAAATATGCTTACATATAGAATGAAAATAAACTAGCTTGGGCGATGGTAGCTTATCTCTGAGAAGAGATGTGGTGGGTACATGCCTCTGAACTATGTTACAATGAGGCTCAAAGGAATATTTATTATTGATAAACAATGGAAAATAATAAACATCCAAAAACCTAACCCTAGGACATGAAGCACCAAAACTATGGGCCCTGTTTGGGTAAATTGGTACATCAACTTCCTTGGGTCATAGCGTTGGCATATGATCTCTATTTGATGCGCACAATACCTCCTTATAAATATATATATGAGAAATACAACTTTCAAGTGGAAAAAATTAGATGAATTTGCATTTTGGCCCCAGTTTCCCCAAAAAAACGTCGTTTAGGGCCTCAAAACGGCTCTGGAAGTTAAGGACCCGAAAAAACACCAAAATTAGTAAACTGTGCTACAATTAAGGAAACTAAAAAAATGAAAGAGACAATGGTGGGGGTCCAAGTGGAATAGGCAAGTGGCCACCAAAATCCACCTGGATTAGTCCTCCCCCCTTAAGAAGGAATGGTCCCAATTGCATTGAGTCCCTCCATGAGATGGGGAAACTTCTGTTGAACTTGGTGTAAGAGTTGGCCATCTTTGGCAAGCCGATATAGTTGGATCTTCTGTTGGTGAGTATTATTGACATGTGTGTCCATAATCCAATCAGTTGTGACATGTTCCATCCAGTCCGGGTTTAAATATGTTGGTGTGAGTTTTTCTGCAATGTCTTATGTGTCCAGTAATGGTGGGAAGTATGGTAGAAGGTGGTCCACATTGAACATTGGGTGAAGGCCAAGGAATGGGGGAATGTTGAGCTCAAAAGCATTGTCTCACATAGCCTTGGTAATGGTGTAAGGACCATATCAGAGTGGTTTGAGCTTCTGATGGGATCCAGTAAGGCGTTCTTTCTACAAATGAAACCAAACTTTGTCGCCCACCTGAAACTTGTGTGGCACTCGATGTTAATCATGTCACTACTTGTACTTGGAATTTAACTTCTCCAAGATGTCCTAAACGTACTGGCAGATGTGTTGGATGCATTCAATAAATCTTGTCGCTTTATCAGCCTCAAACAATACATGTGTGGATTATGCATGTGTAGTCGCATGAGGCATGGCAACATCAATCAGACATAATGATTGAAATCCTAGACCCACTTGAAAGGGACTGCGACTAGTTGAGCTATGGAGAGCTCTATTATAACTGTGATACACATATGGAAGACTCTCATTCCATGTTCTAGGATTCTTGGAGTTTTACATGCATAGTATGTGCATTATCATCCTATTGATGACCTCTGTTTGGCCATCAGTCTAGGGATGTAAGGCAGTTGACTTGGTGAGCTTGGTGTCCAATAGTGTCCAGAGGCTTGACCAGAATCTGCTCAAGAACCTTGCTATCCCAATCTGATATAATGATCTTCCAGTTCCCAAAATATACCCATACTCGTTCAAAAAAGAGTTTGGCACAGTCCTCTGTGGTGATACTCTTCTTACAGGCCACTAATATAGCCATCTTAGAAAATATGTCCACAACCACAAATACACAGTCATTTTCATGCTTGTTAGAAGGGAGGCCAAACACATAGTCAATGAATATGGATTCCCACTGTTGGATGGGAATAGGAAAAGGAGTGTAAATGCCTTGCTTCTTGATGGTTAGCTTGGTGATGGCGTAGGAAATGCAGGATCTGATATATTTCCCAACATCCAATCGAAGTTTCGGCCAATATTTTTTTTTTTGTAGTATAGCCACATTTTTCTCCACATCAAAGTGTCATGTGACTCGACTGTAGTGCACCTCCAAAATCAGTGTGACACGCTCGCTTAAAGGAATGAAAAGGTGACCCAAGTAGCATAATAATGTGTCCTGGAGGTGGAAATCATGAACTTGCTTTCCATCTACTAGCATATGGTATGGGGAGGTGAACTCTGGATCTTTTTTTTTATTGTTGCGGCCATCCAGAGGTCTCGAGACCGCAAGAGTTGAGAACACCAACTAGTGTTGCAACTAGGGGCTCGTTGAGGTAGCCTACGACATGATTGGTGCTGCCCTTTTTGTATTTAATGTTCAAGTGGAATTGTTGCAGATATGTAGACCACTTTTGATGGTGATCGTTATGAAACTTCCCTTGTGTCTTTATAAACTAAAGAGCTCGGTGATCAGTGTGGATGGTCTTCTCCTTCCCCATAATGTAGTGCTTCCATTATCGACAAGCCTGCACAATGGAATGAATCTATTTATCATATGTGGGATACTTCTGAATTGTATTAGAGAGTGTCTCACTATGATATGCCATTAGATGCCCGTGTTGGGTGAGGACTGCACCAATAGCATAGTATGAGGTGTCTATCTCAATTTCAAATGGTCACTACAAGTCTAGCAGAGTGAGTACAGGTACAAAGAAGAGGCAATGCTTCAACTTAACGAACACCTTCTGTTAGGGCTTGGACCGGGAAAAATTTTCTTTCACCCCACCCTTAGTAATCTGACTCAAAGGCCAAGTGATATGGGAGAATCCTAACACCAACCTTGATAAAAATTTGCAAGGTCCAAAAAGTTGTGAAGCTCTGTTAGAGTGGTTGGGGCTAGCCAATCCCAAATGACTTGGATCTTGATAGAACCCACATGCACACCACGCTCATCTATGATGTAACCCATATATTGGGCCTGACTCATGCCAAAGGTGCATTTCTCCAAGTTTTCACACAGTTTGTGCTATTGAAGGGTTTGAAGGACCTATCGAATGTGTGGCAAGTGTTCTTCCCAACTCTAGTTGAAGATGAGGATGTCGTCCACATAAAAAACCACAAATGAGTTGGTGAAGGGAGGAAAGATGTCATCCATTAGCCACATAAAAGTAGTAGGGAAATTTTTCAACCCGAAGGACATAACCAACCATTCAAAAAGGCCTTCCTTGGATTTAAAGGCTGCCTTCCATACATTTGTGGGCTCTATTAGAACTTGGTGATACCCAGACTTCAGATCAATCTCGCTGAAATACTTGGCCCCCTTGAGTTGGTCCCGAATGTCATCAATCTATGGAATTGGATGCTTGTTCCTGACAATGACTTTGTTTAGTGTCGGATAATCAATGTAGAGCCTCCAAGTCCCATCCTTCTTTTGTACAAGTATAATCAGCCTCACACAAGGCGAGGAACTTGGCCGAATGTGCCCTTTTTGAAACAACTTCTAGATTTGCCGCTTGATCTCTTCATTTTCTAGAATGGAGTGACGATATATCAACCCATTAGGTAGAGGTGCTCTGTGAGTCAGATCGATCAAATTCTTGACCTGACAATGCAAGGGTACCCTTGTGGGTGAGGAGAAGATGTCACTGTATTCTTTCGCGACCTTATCCACCTACTTTTACTGTGTAGAGGAACCCTTCTTGGGGCCCATCATTATGGCTACGACATTTTCCTTACTTTGAGAGTGAATCAGAAAGAAAACAAATTTCCTAGTCTAGTAGATGACCATACTGCATTGCTTAGCAGAGATCAAATAGATGGTGGTAGGCGGGGCTATCTTCGGTATCCTGTATAACTTATTACCCAAAGAAATAATAACAAAGCGAGGTCTAGACTCATATACAACATGTCGCTTCCACGAGTATGGTTTCCCTAATAGTACATCACAAACTTCAAGAGGAGCAACATCACACAATACCTCATCTGTGAAAGGTTTGATGCTATAGAGAAGGCGACACTGTTGGCTGATGCGAAGATCTCTTCCTTAGTGAAGCCACCTGATGGTGTATGATTTTCGATGTGTTGTAGTCGGTAGGCTTAGAAGCTTCATGACTTCTGATGAAATAAGGTTCTTTTGGCTCCCACTGTCGACAATGAATTGTAGTGGTGAACTCTTCACCCCCCTCTGTGAGTGGAAGATATGCTCCCCCTCCTCTGGATCTCTGACCTCATTCTTTTGGATCTTCGTGGTGGTAATAAGGGCACTAGGCTTTGCATCAATAATCTGCTTCCCTTTGTCATTCCCCTTGTCTGGTTTTGACTCAAAGTCAGAATATGCATCTAATTCTGAAGCCTTTAGCTTGGCCACCAACGACTGCCTGGCCCGACACTCACTTGTCTTGTGAGTGGGGCTCCTTTGGAACTCACACCACTTTCATGTGTCCTTTTTTGGCTTCTTGGTGTTGTTCTTTTCTTGCGGCTTCAACGTGTTGTCCTGGGTCCCCTCGCCTTGGATTTGTCCTTTATTATGCGTTTTGGTGTCGCCTTTCCCTTGCTTCAGATTCACAGATCCAAAATTTCGCTTCTTGTGTTTCAACTTTTGCACGATCTTGATAGTGTATCGGTAGGCGATGCCAAGAAAGGAGATGTTTAGGAACTACATCTCATCATGGATGTATTTGTGTAGACAACCAGAGTACTTTAGTACCAGATGTTTCTTAGTATCCTTGACACCCAACTTTTTGTGAAGGGTATGAAAAATATTTGTGAACTCCAGCACATCTTGGCCCCTTCCGTGTCGTAGCTTGGTCCACTTTATGTACTTATCTTCATAAATCCCCATAGGGTAATACTTCTCCTTGATGGCATCTTAGAAAGAGTTCCAAGTGGGTGTGGCTGAAAATAGTGAGGGTTCTTTCTCGCCCTTCTACTCACAGTATGTTTCCCACTAGTCCTTGATGTGGGGTGTAGCTTTGAGGAGTGAAAAATTAATATTTTCCCTATTGGAAAAATCATGAACTACTGGAAAAATCATGAACCGAAAAAATACCCTTCCAATATATTTAATCATCTATCTACGACGTCTGCATCTATCTAGCCTTCAAATATGGGAATATCAAAGTTGACTTGTACCTTGAAGGGAGTGGTGCCTCCAAAGTGGCTAACAAATGAAGATGCATTGCTTGTGGGCATCCGCTGAAGGCTCTAGGCAAAGTTGTCCAACATCACATTCCTCTACTGCTCAAGGGTTTCTTTAAGCAATATTTTGAAGGGATCTCCTACTCCCTCACCTTTCTCTTCTTTCGTCGTGGGAGGACATCGAAGTTTGCGAGGTTGGTCTTGCAAAGGTTCAACCAGCTCGAGCCCTAACTCCTTATACCTTGGCCTCGTTGGGGACATGCAAAGAAAAACAAAGAAATAAAAAATTGCTCTGATACCACTGATCTAGACTTCTGCAAGAACGCAACAAAATACATATATAAACATGAAAACAGAGATGCAGCAGAAATAAAACTTCATTTCATTAATATCAAAATATTGAAATATGCTTACATACAGAGTGGAAATAAACTAGCTCGGGTGATGCTAGCTTATCTCTAAGAAGAGATGTGGCGGATACATGCCTCTTAACTATGTTACAATGAGGCTGAAAGGCCTATTTATTATTCAGAAACAATGGAAAACCATAAACATCCAAAACCTAACCCTAGGAGATGAAGTGCCAAAACTATGGGCCTCGTTTGGGTAAATTGGTACATCAAATTCCTGGGGTCGTAACGTTGGCATACGATCTTCGTTTTATTTGCAATATACCTCGTTAGAAATATATATTCGAGGAATACAACTTTCGAGTGGCCAACATCAATCTTCAGTAATGTTGGCTCTGATTTTCCCAAAAAACATCGTTTAGGGACTCAAAACGACTCTGGAATTTTAGGACCTAAAAAACTGTCAAAAATAGTAAATTGTGCTACAGTTAAGGAAACTACAAAAATGAAAGAGACAGTGCTAGGGGTCTAATTGGAATAGGTAGGTGGCCACCAACATCCACTTAGATAAGATCTTGGGTTCAATACTCACAAGAAGAGACAATTTTGGTGGATCTATTTCAAATGGAGGACCATAAGAAGTAGTTCCTGAAGTACTAGATTCAAAAGTTTACATCCTTTTATTGTTCTAACGACATCCAGGAGTTTCCTCGGGAGGAAGAGGAGGCAATATTTTCATCCTACGTGAATGAAAGGGTTGAGGAGGTTGTTCTTCCACAGTGGTTTAATAAGTTTTAAAAATTAACAACAAAAAATAAATAAAAAGGGGGTGATCTAGGCAAAAGGGTTTATCAAGCAACTATGAACTCCAATATACCACCTTGGAAAACCAAGGATTTACATACGGGAAGGTAATCTCCCTGAGTGTTGTGTTTGGTGTACCACAGTATACAAGATGACCGACTAGGTTACCTAAGGTGAGGATAGAAACCTAGTGTGGACTTCCAAAATATAGTCGAAGGTACGTGGAAGCACAATCTATGTTAGTGTTGTTTAATACATAGTCGTACGATTGTTGGCATTGATGCGTGTTGCAATGTTGCAGATGTATTGGTTGGTTGGCATTGTTGTCAACCTGGTTGTTTGGGTTGCATGTGTATAGGTGGTTGTAGGTGGCTTGTGTATGGTTGAGGTGTATATTGTCCTTGGCATGACTACTAGCTTGGACTAAATTGGAGATGATGATGATCTCCTTGATGATGTTGATGCATATAAATGTTAGTGGTTTCTACATCAGTGTGATTTGAGGAGCCTTATTGATTAGGTCTCCATGGTTTGCATGTACCAAATTAGGTCTCCTATGGTTGATGTGTTACACCTTAGGCTTGGAAAGGATCTACATGTGTTTGTGGATTCTTGAGATGGTTGTGAAGGTGTTAGAGGATGTCTAACAGGTTCTAGAGCTGCATACTGATGGTAGAGATGTTGTAGAGAATTTTGATCGCTCATATGTTTAGTATGGTTGTTAGTTGGTATCCTCGTCAACCTACTTTTACTTGTGATTATGACAATAATTTGGTGAAGCGTTGTAGAGGTGCCAGCTACTTCGAGAAGTCCTACAGAGGCTTGCTAAGCTCTGGAAGAAGTTTGAGCAGTTTCTCAGCAGAGTTGACTAACTTTTTACCATCCTTAGCCCTAGTTGCATGCATGTTGAGTCATAGCAACAGTTGAAAAGGTCTAGTCATAAAGAGCTAAGCTTATGGGATCAACTGAGGACTTCCATTCACATGGAGGCTGTGTTGTGGGAGAGATTGAGGTTTTTCATGAGTTTTGCTCCTCATTCCTCACATTGCCTAACTAATTTTGGTGTTGTGGTGATTTTATTCATCAGAAGTTTTCGACATATGGTCGGAAATATTTGTGGGCCCTCTAGAAATTGATCAAGGTTGAAGATATCAAAGGGCTAGTGGAGTTAGTGATTAATTTGGTCAAGAAATCTATCTCAACCAAATTTGAAGCATGTGAAAATGATCACTGAGTGTTCCATAACCTATAGCATTTACTATGTGACTCAATTCAGAAAAATGATAAATAGAGGAAGGCATTGAGTCTATTTGGTTGCTTGCTTGGAGAGTGTGTGAGTATGCCATAGTGGGAGCATTGTGAGTGAGTAGAGTATGCAGTTGTTGCTCACATAGTTTTTGTAGACATATATCAGAGATTTGTGAGCAAAAATCATAAATAGATTTGGGAAGAAGATTCAGAATTTGTATATTGTTTGTGACAGAAAATTGGGAGCTTGTTGTGTGGTTGAGAGCATTGTTTTGGTGAGAGTAGATGTGAATAATTTCCCTCCTCTAGGTCAGATTTTTGGTTCAAATTTTAAGTGCAGAACGATGGAGTTGTTGGGTTGCTCATCTTGAGCGAATTGAGAACCCAAATTGAAAATATATGAAATGTGGTTCACATGGAGGAAGTGAAGGCATGGAGGCTTCAGTATAGACAACGACTTGGCATTCAGTAGTAAGAAGAATTTTCTCCATCCAATAAGAGTTGTATAGTCCAATGGTAGTTGGGTGAGGATCAGTGATAGTGGGAGCTTCTAGTAGATGGTAGTTCGTAGATCCGTGAGAGAAACATATTTTTGAATTGATAGATGCGAGCATACTGTAGAGGAAGCCAATTCTTTTGGCTTGTGGGTGTAATCTAATCCATGTACTATTTTTTCAGTAGATTAATAAAAAGAATTGAGCAGCGCAACAACGGTAGGGTCGTTTTCTCTCGAATGGGTTTCCACTAGAAATGTTTGTGTTCGTATGTGTGTATGCTCGTGTTTCTCATGGTTATTTCTTATGATTGTTATGATTTGAGTTTATTGCTGCTTACATATTTTGATGAGAATGTGCATGGATAATTGACACTATGACAAAAAACAATGTAAACTTTGAAACAGGAAATGTATCGATTACCCATTTTTTTGAGGTAGCAAAAAAATCATCTGATTTCGAAAAGTGGTGATTCAGAATACACATTTTTTTTGGAGCATATTTTTGACACTTTAAGTATCAAGTATGAACATTTTCTTTTAAATGTTAGTGATTTTCATATTGATTTTGGAAAGTGTTGATGCAACATCAACCCCCTTTTCTAGAGGACTTATTTTTTACACTTTAAATTTTCTAATATATTAAGTGTGGATATTTTTTTTAAAATGTTGACGATTTTCATGCGGATTTTGAAAAGCATTCAACATATTTTTTTGAAGACATTTTGGACACTTTAAATTTTCTTATGTCCTAAGTATACACATTTTTTTTTAAATGTTGATTAATTAACAATTTTTTAAGTTGTCTTATTTCTCTTCTTGTTGTTTGTCCTAGGACATTATTTTTTTAAGGGCTCTCCAAACATGTGTTTTTTTGTTTTTTGTTTGCAATGTTTTTTTATAATGAAATTTTAATTATTTTTGCAAAATAATAATAATAATAATAAAACAAGCATAAAATATTTATTAAAAAAAGATAGCAAAAAAACATAAAAGATAAAGATAAAAAAATAAACAAAATTAACTTGTAAGATAACAAAATTAAAAATTTAAAAAACAAAAAAAAAAATTAGAAAAAAAAAAGTTATGAGATTAGCCCCCATATTTATATTATATATATATATATATATATATATATATATATATATATATATATATATATATATATATAATTTTAAAATATTATTAAAAAATGAAATATTCGAGGCCCTAGGCTTCGCAAGGCGATTCTGGCCTGTGAAGCCCAGGGCATCAAAGGCGATTCTGGCCTGCGAAGCCCAGGGCATTCAAATTTTAAATCTTTTATTAATATTTAAAAAAAGTTGTTCTTTTAATTTTGTTTTTTTTTTTTAAATGTTCTTAATTTTTTTCATTATGTTTTTTAATTGATATTTTTATGTTTTTAATTTAATTTTAATGTTTTTTTTTTTTAATTATTTAAATTTGTTAATATTTTTGTTTTTTTTGGTTTTTTTTGTATATATATTTATTTTTGTCGTAGTCTAACCAAATGCTTTTCTGCCCTGAAAATCATGAAAATTCCAATTATATATTGATAAAATTCAGCAATAATTTTTCTAAATCCTAGTTATAGTTGTTAATCTTCAATATTTTGGGTGTCCTTGAGGTTTTTGATGGTGCTAAATCTATTTCCACCATCAAAAACATGATTCAAACATTGCTACTGCATGATTTTTTGAAATTTTTTTGCCCGAATTCTGGTCACTTTTGACCATCCGGGAATTTCCTCCGCCTCCGTAGATGAGTCCTTTATTTTTTTATAGTTTTTATTTTTTATTAAGTTAAGTTAGTATTCTTTTGCTAGTTTTTTATGTTTGATTTGTTTTTTGTCTTTTTTATATGTGTTTTTATATCTGTGGTTTTTTTGGCAGTGATTTTATATGTTTTTTTTTCATGCTTTTTTACTTTTTTAATTTTTATGTTGTAATATATATTATTATTATTATTATTATTTTTTTCTTAATTTTTAATTTTTGTATCTTTCTTTGTCATGTTTTATTTTTATTTTTTTTGTGTTTTAATATGTATTTTTATTTACTTATTATTATTTTTTAAACCTTTTCCATTTTTTTCCATATTTTTTTTTTGTTTTCTTTTATATTTTTCATTTTGTATTTATTTATATGTTTATTTATTATTTTGTTTTATTTTATTTTTTCCAAAAGGGTTTGTGTCGAACCTCGACTAGTAATTCGATCTCATTATGTGTCTATTTTATTCTTGATTTTAAAACTTTCGTGATAAAGGATTGAGTCTACTGTCACAATGTGTCAATTTCAGGGTTGGTAATTTAAGTTTCCATTACAATGGGCCGAGTTTGCGCATACTGTGTGTAAATTTGATGATCATCTTTTAAATTTTTGTTGCAATGTGTCAAGTTGTCTTCGGCTAAGATTTTAAAAAATTACTCATGGTATAATGACTTTTTCATTCAGGTGTTCATTTTAAAAGTTTTCTTACTCATAAATTTTGCGATAATGTCATGGTTGAAAAATTGTCAAAATTTTAAGCTTTTCCATCATTTTAATATCCCACCATCAACATTTTTTGTTTTTAGGTTGTTTTTCATGTTTTTTGTGGGTTTTTTGCTAGAGTTCTCTTTATAAGTTTACAGTTCCCGTTTCAAAATTTACATTGTTAAAAGTCTAAATTGGTGAAAAATGATATGAAGTCCATCACTACCAATTCACCTTCCCCCCCAACCCTCTTAGTAGTGATCATTGTTTCCAACAATTAGTATCAGAGCAAGTGCTCTTTAGTGAAGCTTGACTACTTGGAGAGTAGATTGTGGATTATGGCCAAAAGCAAGAGGAGGAAGTCTCAAAAGCCAAAGAATTTGAAGAAGGAAGAAAATCAGCCCATTGCAAAAGAAGCTCCAAATTCCGAAATCTTAGCCCAATCAGATGTGTCACGAGCTAATATGTTGAAAGAATTTTTTAATTACAATTCTGATGATTCTATTGAGGTTGATAGTCAAGATGAGACGAGTATTTCCACCATTAAGGTTGAATATGAATCAACAATGGTTGTGATCAAATAATTAGCTTCTCAAGTAGATAAACTAACAACTGCATGTAGAGATCATAAGAAAAGGTTGTAGATTTGTGATGAGAAAGAGAAAAATCTCAAGGAGAAGCTCACTACCTTGAAAACCTAGCAGGTGTATTAAAAAACAAATGAAGAAATAATGTGTAACAAGCAAAAGGAAAAGAAAGATTATGTAGAAGAACTTGAAAATGTAGCAGATAAATTGAGAAAGCAACTTGAAGAAAAAGATCAACAACTTGAAAAGGTTAAGAACAACATAGCAATGAACAAATATATCTCTTTTTTTTTTTTTTCTTTTTCTTTTTTTCTTTTTTTTAACCAAAACGGGTAATTTTATTGATGAAGGACCGAGGTCCAAGCAAGTATACAAATCTATATCAGATCTCAGCAAATTCTACTGCTATAAGAAGACTGTAGGGGAATGGGATTACAACTTCCATCCCTACAAGCTTGAAAAGGCAAAGAGCTAATGAGGAAGCTAAGTAAAACAATTCCATATCTAGTTACTTGTCTCTCTACATTTTCCTGAACCTGAAGAAGGAAAGCGCCACCCCTGTATCTTTATCAAAGGGTCTCGATTTTGCAACTATACCGCTCGGCATTGGATAGAATGAACTCCAGCTGGAGGAAGACTGCCAGTTCTCAACAATCCAAGCGACCTCAACAGAAAACGTCAACACTTTCATACGATGACCATAACTCTTTTAGCGAAGAAAACCGCCCCTTTAATCTGTTCTCAGCTCCATTGGATTGGTATCGCCAGATTCTCAGTTTGTCGACATAGACTTACTGCTGTCTGATACTATTAGCCAAAAACTTTCCAATTTCTCTCACGAACTATCCCTTTCTTTGGGCGCAGGCGAGCTAGGTTGCACGATCCCAGGATCCGGCATCCCAGCAGTCGAATGTGGATCGATTTTTCAACAGAGAGGATTCGATCTGAGTAGACTGGCCTCTTATTTCAGGATATGAAATTATGATCATGCCTCCCCTGGAAGGAGGGTAAGACTAAGGAATAATCTAGCAAGACATGGAAAATCTAGAAGCTGGACCTGCTCTTTTCACTGCAGAGGCAGAATTCACCTAACTCACAGTCTGATTATGGGATGGCAACCAAGACCGCCTCCCCTGAGTTTGTGCTGATCATACCTTTTCCCAGATTGCATCCGATGTTTGCCAAGGAATCTGCTTCTGAGTTCAATTCTCTTAGAATATGGAAGATTTGGACTGAAGGGAATTCCTTCAAGAGTCTGGACACTCTTAGAATCTGCTTGTTCAGAACAGGATCGTTGAGCCCTTTGTTGTTCCTTAGAGCTTTGATCAGCAGTTCTGAATCCCCAAACACTGCTATCTCCTTGGATTCTTTCCTCCTGGCAAGTTGACATGCTTTCCAGAGGCTTAGAACTTCTGCCTGATTATTTGTTTTTATTCCAAGGCCCCAACTGAAACACTCTTTGCTTCCATTCGAGTAGTAGATGGTCCCCCCCGCCCCTGATCTGCCTGGATTACCTTTTGAGGCTCCGTCAAAAAATATGGTGCATTTACCTTGAAGCCTCCACCACTTCTGGAAGCCTTCTACGTTATCCCGGATCTTCCAATTTTCCTTGAGGGAAGGCCGAGAGACAGAAGGAAGACCCATTATGGGAGTGAAATCGCCCAACCATGACCTTTCTTCGTCTCTTAAGGAATTATCTTTTACGCTAGACTGTCTCAGGGTCTCAATTAGGAGGTTCTTGGCTTTTTCTGCTACCTTTTCGGCTAGGGTTTCTGTTTGATTGAATATTGTTTCATTCCTGGAGAGCCACACCTTCCAGCATACATACTTCGGGGTTGCGGTCCACACCTTGGACCAGAGAGACTTGGCAACGATGCGATGAGGGTATCTAGCGTTCCAGGTTAGGAACAATTCTGAGATTGAGCAGTTCTCTGGAGGACTGACATTCAGGCCAGCTAAGAAACATGTCCAGGTCTTCTGAGCAAACTCACATTCGAGAAATATATGAGCTGAGGTTTCCTGAGCTTTTTTGCAAAGCACACATCGATGAGGGCCAGCGATATTCCGTTTGCAAAGATTTTCGCCAGTGAGGATTTTATTATGAAACAAGGTCCAGAAGAAGAAATTAATCTTCGGGATACTGAAGCTCTCCCATATCTGCTTCCACACTCCTTCCGGGTGGACTAAATCTTTATTACCTTGCATGTGTAAATACCCTTGTTTTTCCGAATAGACTCCTGTTTGACCCCAGCCCCAAGAATCCTCCTCCTCCAGATGGACAGGGGCGAAATCTGCAATTTCATCTTTCAGTAAATTTAGCTGATCACTAAATAGCTCAGGGATGTTAGGAAATTTCCAGCACTTCCACTTGCCATCTTCGTCCCATTCCACTATGTCCTCAATTTTTCTGAACCTTCTTGCTCTTAACCATGCTCTTATTCCAACGATTTCGTTTTTTCCTGAGAGGGGAGGATGACCCATGATTCGATCTTTCCACAACCAAATCATTTTGCCATTGCCGGGAACTTTATACAAATGCGATCTAAAGAAATCTAGCCCTCTACAACAGAGTCTCCATGCCAAAGTGCCTTTAGGAGAAGTGGCTGGGTTGAAGGAAGCGATCGGACAATTCCTTAAATATTTGTGGATAAAGATCTGACTTGTTGGATGCAAAGGCTCAGAGATTACCTGCCACAGGATCTTGCAGCCCATCGCTAAGTTGGCTTGGAGAGGGTCTCTAATTTGTAGGCCGCCCTCCTTGATAGGACACTTCACCAAATCCCAATTGACAAGGTGAAAACGATTATTGTTTCCCTTACCTCCACTCCACAGGAAATTCCGGATAAGGCTTGATATTTGATCAGCTATTTGTCTTGGAGCCATAAGCAGAGATGCTTGGAAGGTGGGCAGCGCGGACAGGACCGACTTGATAAGAGTGAGCTTACCTCCTGAGGAGAGCCAGATTCCACCCCATGCAGCAATCTTCTTGTTGAACTTGGAGATTACCTCCTCCCATAGATTGTTCCTATTGGAACCCAACGTCAACGGGAGGCCCAAATACTTAATTTTATCCCATTCACAATATCCTTTGAAGCCCAATTCGCTGGCAATTCTGTCGATGGTTTGTTGATCGGCATTCTAAGCATAGACTGCGCTCTTCCTTTCACTGATGAGGGCGCCAGTGACATTGCAGAATTTTTGGAGGATTAACTTGAAAGCTTTTTCCATTCTCAAGGATGCCCCACCAAGTAAGAGGGCATCATCAGCAAACAGCGCATGGTTCACTGAAGGGATCTCTTGCACAATTCTAATTCCAGGGATGAACCCACGATGTTGCTCCTGAGATAGTTTCCTGCTTAATGAATCCGCCAGCAGAATGTAAAGAAAGGGGGACAAGGGGAAGCCTTGCCTCAAACCCCTGGTGGCAGAGAAAAATTCTGTTGGCCTCCCATTCACCAATGGAGCTATCCAAACATTGTCTGTGCATGCTTTGATGATATTAATAAAATCTTGACAAAACCCGAAGGCTTCAAGGACCCTGAACAAAAAGGATCGATTAACACGGTCAAAAGCATTACTCATATCTAATTTCACTATCATACCTTGTTCTTTCCAGGCATAGCTGGACTGGAGGGCCTCTTGAATTTGAATGACGTTGTCGAAGATTTGTCTGCCTTATACAAAACCTCCTTGAGCTGGGGAAATTAGATATTGAAGGAGAGGCTTAATCCTATTAGCCAGCAGTTTCGCCACGATCTTGTATGATGAGTTGCACAGGGAGATCGGCCTATACCTGTCAAACGATCTTGGATTAGTTTCCTTGGGAATCAGAGCTAGAAATGTAGATTTTGTACCTCCTCCCATTTTTGCCTTTTTCAATACTCCTCTTATCATTCTGAAGAGGTCAAATTTAATTATTTCCCAACAGATCCTGTAAAAATGAATCGAAAACCCATCAGGGCCTGGGGCTTTGTCGGGGTCCATCGACCAAACTGTATTGGTGATCTCTTCCTCCGTTGCTGGGCGCATCATTGAGGCATTAGCTTCCTTGCTTACAAGGTTGGGTATGACCGATAGAAACTCCAATTCGTCCTCCTCCTCGCCATTTCTCTCTGCGCTAAGGAGATTTCTGAAATGATTTGTCGCTGCCTCTTGGATTTGAGCGAAGCCTTTAAAGATCTGACCACTAGAGCTGGTGATTTCGGCAATATGGTTACGCGAGAGGCGGGCCCTGCATTGTTTATGGAAGTATGAGGTGTTCCTGTCCCCGGATTTCAACCACAGACTTCGGGACTTTAATCGCCAGTACTCCTCTTCCTTCCTGAAGGAGCAATACACATTCTTTTGAGCCGTTTTTTCTTGAGCGAGCTCTGATGCCGAAGGGAACGTGTTTTCCATTTCAAATTGAATGCCTTCCAAATGAGAGGTCACCTCCTTCCGCTGCCTGTTGGGGGGTTGTATGGATTTCTTTATCCATAGTTTGAGAGCTGATTTAACCTTCTTCAATTTCTGTTCCCACACATAGCTTGGGGAGCCAATGACGTCCATTTGCCATGCTGATTGAACTGTGTCCATGAACCCGTCCTTGCCTGCCCAGAGTGGGCTGAAGCGGAATGGCAGGGGGCCTAAATCTTCTTCTTCCTTTAGACAAAATAGAATTGGTTTATGATCCGAGGTGAGTTTTGGAAGGATTTTCGAGAAAACAATTCTTTTGTCCATCATTAGTGAGTTGTTGATGAGGAACTTGTCCAGTCTGGCTGCAATATGGTTATCTCCAGTTCTGTTATTTGTCCAGGTGAACTTACCTTTGACTGGTTTGAGGTCCACCAAGTCCCATCTCTGGATCAAACTGCCCACTGTTCTACTGAATGGGTCTTTGGACTGAATCCCTCCTTTCTTTTCTTTTAAATCTAGAATTATGTTCAAGTCTCCCCCTAAGACCAGATTTGAAGGACTGTTTAGCTCTAAAAACTCTGAAAGCGATCTCCAACATTCTTTCTTCTCTTCATAATGTACTGGGACATATAAATTGAACAGGGCGAGGGAGAGGTTACTTACAATGTGACGCAACTCTGTAAAGATCCAGTGTTGAGTTACTAGACTTCGTTCTAAGGAGAAGCTTTTAGTCCAAAAAGTGCCTAGACCTCCAGCAGTTCCCCTTGCGCTAACTGCCTTTCCTGAGTCAAATTTCCATTTTTTGATGTTGGTATTTAGAAGGGCTTCCCCTTCTACTTTTGTCTCTTGGAGCATAAGGATGTCCGCGGTCTCTATCTTCAATAAATCTTTGATTGCTTCTGCCTTATTGGGATTACCCAGACCCCTGCAGTTCCAAGAGATCATCTGCATCATTTACCGCTAGAAGGGGTGGGTCCTCCACCTTTGGAGGTCCTTGGCCTGATAGTTCTCCCTAGGGTCATTTCTATTGTTGCTTGACTGCCGAGAGTTTTTTGTTTTTCTGACTCCTCTTCTCTGGTTTCTTTGTTTGTTCTCCGTCCAGCCCTTTTTGTTACTTTTTCATGGGATTCGTCATCTGAAGACCCAATATTCTCTATTGGGTTTTTCTTCTTTTTTATTATATCTGCATATGATGGCGAAGATATATTGCTTATGAAAGTGCTTTGATTATTGCCTGGATCTGTAGCTTCCATAGAGGTTGGCTGTAGGGGTTCTTCTTCCTCTGCTTCCGGGGGATCTGGGGGAGGCGCTAGGGTTTCAAAAGGATTTTTATCTCCCTCATTAGCCTTTGGTTCGCTGCTTCCAGCGTTGTGGTTACTTGTGCTTCCGTTGTCGACTTTGCTCTCGGGCCCTTTGGCCTTGCTTTTGTTGCTCTGCCTATTTGTTGTTGTTTTCTTTGCCTGTTTCCATTGGTCTTCTTTTCCTTTTTCTGTTGTCTCCTCGCTTCTTTTTTTGCAATATCTGGCAAAATGCCCGTATTCATGGCAAAAACGGCATTTAAAGGGCAACTGTTCGTAATCGAGCTCTTGGATATGAGACCAGTTTGCCACCGTTAGCTGGATCGCTTCAGGTAACCCGATTTCCAAGTCGACCTCCACACAGATCCGGGCACAGGAATAGTGATCCTTCCTTGGGGCTTGATCGATGTATTTTCCCAGGGCGTTTCCAATTGATCGTAAGGAGCCTTGGTTCCAGCAGTGCAATGGCAGATGCGGAAGACGAACCCAGACCGGGACCGCCCTAGGCACATCCTGCGCCGGATCGAAATCAGTAGACCATTTGTTCAAATAAAGACCTTGGGGCCCCATGAAGTATGGCCCGTTTCTGAAGATCAGGCCTCGATCTTCTGGTTTTTCGAACAGAAATACGAAGAACCCTTTACCCACAAAGTAAATCTTGATTCCTTCGCTGACCAGAGGGAGCCAGTTCCTTTTGACCCATTCTTCAACAGCTCTCTAACCTTTAAAAAGGATAAGTGAATTCAAATGTAGGAAAGATTAATAGAATAGATTCAAATAAGCCTACAATGAAATTTGTGAGTATCCATAACGATGTTGGAGAAAAGAGGCAACAATTTCATCAACTGGTCTAGGTGGATATTTGTGGCCACCCACCTATTCCACTTGGACCCCCACCATTGTTTCTTTTCAATTTCCTTAATTGTAGCACAACTTACTATTTTTGGTATTTTTTCAGGTGCTAAAGTTCCGAAGCATTTTTTAGGGACTAAAAGAGGTTTTTACGGAAATGGAGAAACTAGAAAAGTGTCGAATTGAATGAGAAATTTATTATCAGCCTCCTCTTCAAGATCCTCGAAACGAGGTATTATGATAGCCAAACAAAGATCGCATGCCAAAGTTACAACCCCGAGAAGTTGACGTTCCAACTTACCCCAATGGAACCACGAGATTTTGGTGTTTCATCTCCTAACGTTAGGCTTTTGGATGTTTAGGGTTTCTCATTGTTTTTCAATTATAAAAAGGCCACTGAGCCTCATTGTAACATAGTTTAGAGGCATGTAGCTTCCACATCTCTTCTCAGAGATAAGCTACCATCACCTGAGCTAGTTTATTTCTATTCTTTCATATGTAAGAAAGCTTCATTTCATTAATATCAAAGAACTAAAATATGCTTCCATCTATAAAGAAAGAGTTAATGAAAGGTTTTTAGATGACATATTTGATATATGTTCACTACTATCTAGGTATTGAAGTAACACAACATTAGAAGTTTATATTCCTCTCTCAAAAGAAGTACATTGGATATTTGTTGAACAAATTGACATGGATGAGTGAAATCCTTTGACCACTCAGTTGGAACAAAATTTAAAGCTCACATCCAAAGAAGGAAATGAACTTGAGGATGCAACAAATTACAATCAACTCGTAGGAAGTTTTAACTACTTCACTACTACCAATCCAAACATTTCATTTGTTATTGATATCCTTTCCAAGTTTATGCTAAAACCTTGTGAGGGTCATTGTTCTGCTACAAAAAGAGTTCTAAGGTACTTAAAGGGAACTCAAGACTTGGGACTCAAGTATACAAAGGTGGATGACTTCAGCGTAATTGGATACTCTGATTCAAATTTTGATGATGAAAGAAAATGAAGTATCTACTTTAGGTATTTATGAGTCTTGGATCAGGAGTTGTCTCCTATAGGTCACACAAGTAGTCAGTTCGAGTAGATTCCACAACAGAGGCAGTATATGTGGCAATTGAAAAAGAAACCAAGGAAATTGTGTGGCTCAGGAAAATTCTTGAATATTTGCAAGAGAAACGAGTACATTATACTCTTCTTTTGATTGATAATACTTCTATAATAAAATTGACCAAGAATCTAAAGTTCCATGATTGAACCAAGCATATTAATACAATGTATCATCTAACTTAGACTATTCAACTACACCATTGTTCCATAAATGCACAGTTTGAGGACATCTTCACCAAAGTGCTTGGAATATAAAAGTTTGAAAGATTCAGAGTGATGCTTGGACTCACCAACATCCCTTCAGATTAAGGGGAGAATGTTGACACCTAATCGCTAGGGATCGTGAAAATATTGTAAATAATGTATATATGAGAATAAAGAAAATGAAGAGACACCAAAATATGAATTCCAATGGTCTATCTCTCCTTGTATATATTAATGATATTTCTTAATGGAAAAATAAATATTCGTGGAGTTACCAATGCCTGGCCTGACAATATGTAAGAATTTTTTTTTATTCTATTAACTAATCCCTAATGTTGAAAATAAGTTGATTCCTCTCTTTCTAAAAAATGTAGCATACTTGCATAAATATGAGAAGGTGGATAGAATACAAGGAAAAATGCTAATAGTTGGGCATGAAAAGTATGGGCTTGAAAAGTCCAACAATAATATTTCAAATGTGAGTGCATAATTAGAAAATGTAAGTAGACACACCATATTGTCCTTGAATCACATTTGTCAATTTATCAATTTGAAAAACCCAAGTTTTGTTAACAGGTCAACATAAGTTTTGTCTTGATGCACATTCCTTGGGATGATATATTGATCATCATATTTATAAAAGTTATGAGCTAAGGAAGCGTTATTTGGATGGATTTTTTATTTAGACCATTGTGACTAATTTATACCCAACACACCATAAGAGGCTCCCATAACTAAGACACTTAAGAAACACACATAAGTGACATAATTAAGTGATGCCCCATAATAAATGTATATAAGTGATACCTTTCAAATTGAAACACATAGTCAATATGCCATAATATACTTACCATTAGTGGCATAGTTAAGCATCAATGCACTAAAGCCATTATACACCATATTAGGTATCACATGTAATTGATGCACCTTAACTGACAAGACATAAGAGATGCACATAAGCAATGAACCATCAATGCACCATAAGTGACACATGATTAATGTTCTTATATGACACACATAATTAACACACCATAATAAACACGCATAATCTAAATTTACCATTGTGCATTGTGGTAGAAATACACATGAGAAAACATGAAATATATTCATGGTAATACACATGAAATGATATGTAAAGAAATATTGCCTTCTATCAACCAATCCCCAACTCTCTTTCTAAAAAAATATAGTGTAAGCATAAATATGAGAAGGTGGGAAGAATATTATTTGGTATTTGAAAAACCTTAGTCTTGTGCAATTTGAAAACCCTATTTTTGTGGATTTTAAAACCCTAGTTATGTAGAATTTGAAAGTCATAATAATGTATAATTTAAAAAGCCTATGTCTGAAACATATTAACCCATTTGATTACAATGCAAATAATGCATACTAAAGAAACACATTTTTACCTAATAGGTACATTAAATCAAATTAAACTTAATTAACTCCTAAATGTCTAAATATTCTAAGAATATTTACCAAATTTGTTGCTCCCATAGAAAATCATACATAGACCAAACCAATAAATCTTTTAAAACCTACCATAAAATATTATTGACATCATTAAATCAAATATTGTTAACCAACTTCTTTAAATTTAATAACCTATTCTTTAAATCTAATAACCTATTTTATTTTGATGAAAACAAAATTCTCACCTCAACCCGTTCTCACTCATGCAATGTCATTTAATAATATTAAAGATTGGAAAAAATCCTCATATTTTTTAATGAAAAGATTCCAAGCACAATCAATGTTGAAAACACATCATACACCTTAATCATTGATTTTTTTATATTTTGATGTTTTTTATTGTATTTAATTATTATCTCATTTTTATTCCATTATTTTTTTTAGTTTTTTTATGATTTTGCTTTTGGTAATAAACATTTTATATTAATTTATAACATTGTAATTAATATATATCATCCATTTTTTTGTTTACTCATATTATTCAATTTACACTATATTAGTAAACTAGTTGTCTTTAGTAAGACCTTTTGGAAGTACTAGAAAATCCAAAAAATTGCGCTAAAAACTCCTATTTGTAAATATAGTTGTCTTAATATATATATAGAATTTATATGAGGTTATGTGCTTCATTGTAAGAGATATATGTGCATTTATGTAAATTTTAATAATCACTTCTCTCACAAATAAAAATATTTTATGTACCAATTTAATGTTGGATTTAGCCATGATCTTAAAATTAGATTACTAGTATAACATGATTCATTCTTTGTTTTCTTCTTTTTTAATCACTTTACTTCACATCTCATGCATCCATATTAACAAGCTTTTGGAAATTATCTTTCTAGTTTTCAATATTAATTAATTTAAGCTTTAAACTCTCCATTAAAATTTTTCTTGTCACCATATCATTTGTCTTTTTTAATATTTGTTATTTTTATATCTATTATAATAATTAATTATAGTAGTTTTGTCAATTTTCAAACAACATTTTATGTTTTTTACATTTTAGTCTAACATTTTTTTTCCGTTTCTCTTTTTTTAAATAAATTCAAAAGTAATTTATTTGAATCACAAATTTAAATTGCGAAATGTACATAATTTATAAACCTACCCATTGATACTCTTTTCGACTACTTTAACTTTACTTATCTCATAATACACAAAGTATTCACTCTCAAAATGATTTATATCTAACCCATATTTGTTAATTTCAAACACTAATCAAAATAGATACTATTATATATTATAAGTACTAAATTGTTACAATGTATTTTTTGGAAAAAAGTACCACTCAAATTTAATGATATGACTTTAGAATTATATATATTAAATTGTTGGTAAATGTATATGAAAATCATTTTATGATAAGCATCAAGTAGATCAGTCTACCTGTTATATGTTTTGGAGTTTTTCTATAGAATTTTTCTAGAATTGTGTTGGGATTTGTTAAAATCAAATGTTTGAGTTGTAAATTATCCACAATATGAATGCTTGGAGTTTTTTTTAGGGTGTTGAATTCATATATATGGAATCAAAAACACAGTTTCAACATTCTGATTTAAGCGTGATTTGATTTGACCAAAAATTATTTAAAAGATTAATGCCCTTACTTTATGAAACATCTCAAGATTAAAATAATCATAAAAATCAACTAAATCATAACTTTATTTAAATAATTATTATTAATTATAAAGGAATTAATATATAACTTAAAACATATATTCATTTCATTTTGACAAGATTCTTAATCATAAAATATTTACCCCACTTATTAAACTATAAATAAGCTTTCCAATATATTACATGTTCAAAAAAACCATAAGCTATTTCACCTTTAAAAATTAAAAAAATAATTAATCAATTTAATTAAAAATTAGAAAGAACCTAATTAATTTCCAATAAACCTCAAACTTTAATTATATAATTATTCTAAAGTTAAACCCCTATCATCCACCTAATAATTATTGATAACTAAATTAAAAAAATAAAAAATAAAATAAAATAAACATACTGGGATGATATTTTAAATATATCAATCTATATAGTACAATTAAAAATTTTAATAATAAAACTATGCATATCAACAACTAAAATTTATGTATGTTCTGAAACTGCTTTTGCTTTTTTAAGAGCTAGTATTCCTTGGATATAAGCAAACAGGTAACAGTCCAAGCCCCAATGCATTAAGTAGGAGTAAAAGCATGCTTCCTTACATAACAGTGATGACTCAACCAACATTCACTCATAGACCTACATTCGCTCATAGTTATAATAGATTTCCCCACTATATAATTAAATTAAATAAATTTTATTATTTCAAAATTTTTAAAATTCATCAATACTAAACCTTAAAATAATATTGTCTTTTTCGATAGACTTCTACACAATTTATTTCCAAATATTTTTCAACAATAATAACAACATCTACAGATCCAAAATACAATAGTCATTTAATTAGAAATTTTTTTTAATTAATCAATTTAATTAAAATTTAGAATAAACATAACTAATTTGGATAAATATCTCCTCTCCCTATAAAATCCAACCCCAAAAACATTAATAAAAAATAAAAGCCTCTTCCTTTAATTAATTTTACCACTATTTAAAAAAAATAACTAAATAAAATTTATTATTTCAAAATTTTAAAAATAATAACTAAATAAAATTTATTATTTCAAAATTTTAAAATTCCTGCCTCTTTAAACCTTAAAAGATCCATGGGCAAGGAACCTGCCCGACCACAGCACGGCGTCTGAAACAAAGGTCAGATACTCGTGGACGGCAAGAGCTAACCAGCCTGCCATAGGGCATTAAATGCCCGTATGGAGGCTGGCTCTATTATGTATGTCAAAATGGTCATACGTGCATACATTTCTTATGCATGGTTCTTCCGATCAGTTTCCGGCGTCGCGGATCAAGCCCGTTCACCGGGACCCATTCCCTCGCGCCGCGCCAATTAACCAATTTTTTATTTTCAAAAATACCTCCGCTCCCGTGCTCGCCCTCTGTTCTAACCCACCCTCTGCAACCCGACGGACCGCCCGCGAGACTACCATGTTCTGACCCTCTGCAACTCGACGGACCTCGCAGCAATAACGGGCGCATCACGCGTGCATTCACATCTCTTTACGATTCATTCTTCTGTCGTCAGAAGACAAAGTGCTCCAGTGGGTTGAGTAAATTATTGAAAATAAACCTTATCTACTGAAAATATGTCGAAGTTTTGACCATGTCGGGCTTTTAGTGAAGACAAAAGCAGAGCTTCGTTCCTCACATATGGAGACCACAAACAGGCGAAGGGGAAGATTGTTAAAGTTATAATTTCACTGCGCGCGGGTCAACAGTCAACGCACGCCAAAACCACTGTTGCAATACCGCAAACTACCGGCAACCTCATCGCACCACCTTTTGACATAAAGTGGTTTCCGTAAAATCGGCTCCGATGCGATTTGGTGCAAACACGTGGATTGGGGTGACATCACCCCCTGACATTTATCGGACGATAAATGTCGGTCTTCAACCCCTGTCCGATATGCGTCCGATTAAACTGCTTGCTCTCCGCCGTCCGATTGAAGGAAAGGTTCTCCGGGGTTAAGTTCTCCAAAGTACATACGGGGGTCTGATTAAAATTAATGCAGCGTGGACCATACCTTATGGCCCATACCTTAAGTTAATACAATGACATGTTTTTTGGTGAAGTCTTAATGTTTTTCCTTACGGCGCGTTAATACGAAGTATGGAGGTAAAATCATAATGTAAGTCTTTTATTTTTTTTGACATATGTTTTTTTAAAAAGAGCGTTGACTATATGTTATGTAAAAAAAATACACACGGGGAGGTGAGTTTTTAGTTCGCAGCAGCGAGTAAACAAAAACAGGGTCCGCAGCACCTGAAAAAGACCAGCGAAGAAAAACCAGGGGAACGCACAGATGTGTAAATGAACTTTTGCTTTGTATTGTAATGTAATGTCATGTATTTGGCATGAAAGGCAGAGCATAAATTTTTCTTTGTAATGTAAGAAGTAAAAAAATTGCACAGCAATGCAGGAGGAGAAGGAGAAGTGAATGAAGAAAACCAGTGGATAGTTTTGTGTAAAACCATGAATTGTTTCACACAGCAGTGAAAAGGTAAATGTGTAAATCCTTGTAATTTTTGTTTTCACACAGCAGTGAATGTAAATGAAATATTTACACATAGTGGTGTAAAATTTCAAAGGAGGCAGAGTAATCTTTGTTAAAATGTTTTGGTGAATCCCTCTGAGTGAAAGAGGATGAATATGTCTCAGTCATTTTGTTTTAATGAATAGAAATCCTTTTATGGTGGTGTAATACTCTCTGTTCAGTAATATTTTTTTAAGACTCCTCTGTGCAAAAAGATCCTAGTGTAAAGGAAACAGAGCATTGCCTCTGTGTTTTTATTTTTCTGGTTTTGGTATTTTCCCATTGCAAACAAAAATACCCAACAGTGGTATCAGAGCAGGCTTAGGCTCTTTGAAGACAACAAAGAAGCTGAAGGAAGGAGTCTTCTGGTTGCAGCAGTCAGTTGTTTTAAAATATACAGTCAAGAAATTGAAGCATAACTAAGGATGCAAGGAATGGCCAGCACAAGCACTGGTATGGGTATGTTTA
>APFE031353145.1:40847-85936 GCA_000404065.3 Pinus taeda
ACAGCAGCAGCATGTCAATCAGTTTGGATGAGAAGGATGTTGAGGAGCTTAGGCCAAGAGCAGGCAAAAGCGACAGTGATCTTTTGCGACAATAGCTTAGCTATTGCATTGTCAAAGAATTCAGTGTTTCATAAGAGAACGAAACACATTGATACAAGGTTTCACTACATCAGAGAATTGGTGAACAATGGAGAAATCGTCCTAGAACATTGCAGGACTCATGAACAGATTGCAGACATCTTGACAAAGCCATTGGATCAGAAAAGCTTTGAATTTTTGAGAAAGTGTCTGGGTATGACCGAATGCCCAGCAGGTGAAATTAAAGGGGAGTGTTAAAGTTATAATTTCACTGCACGCGGGTCAGCAATCAACGCACGCCAAAACCACTGTTGCAATACCGCAAACTGTCGGCAACCTCATCGCACCACCTTTTGACATAAAGTGGTTTCCGTAAAATCGGCTCCGATGCGATTTGGTGCAAACACGTGGATTGGGGTGACATCACCCCCTGACATTTATCGGACGATAAATGTCAGTCTTCAACCCCTGTCCGATATGCGTCAGATTAAACTGCTTGCTCTCCGCCGTCCGATTGAAGGAAAGGTTCTCCGGGGTTAAATTCTCCAAAGTACATACGGGGGTCTGATTAAAATTAATGCAGCGTGGACCATACCTTATGGCCCATACCTTAAGTTAATACAATGACATGTTTTTTGGTGAAGTCTTAATGCTTTTCCTTACGGCGCGTTAATACGAAGTATGGAGGTAAAATCATAATGTAAGTTTTTTATTTTTTTTTGACATATGTTTTTTAAAAAAGAGCGTTGACTGTATGTTATGTAAAAAAAATACACACGAGGAGGTGAGTTTTTAGTTCGCGGCAGCGAGTAAACAAAAACAGGGTCCGCAGCACCTGAAAAAGACCAGCGAAGAAAAACCAAGGGAACACTTTTGCTTTGGATTGTAATGTAATATTATTGAATGAGAGGGACAGAGGAAATCGTAGTGCTGCGCGATCAGCATCATCAAGGTTCAGAGATCAAAATGCCCAACAATCTAATTACAAGGACGAGGATGACATAAATATAAGGGCCCCAGGAGAGAACAAGTTATCATCATATTACAGGCCACCTCAGAATTCTGGTTTCAGAAGAAATTCTAACGCTAGGAGATCCCCAGCTTACCATGACAATTCTAGTGGAACTCCGGGGACTTCTGCTGCCCAAAACAATGTTGTTGTTATCAAGCAAAAGGACCACGGTGTTGGAGGAGGTGAAAAACTCAATCAGGCATCAAGGGAAGGCGAAATAGAGAGAAACCTAACCTCTGTATCAATCAGGAACATTCCTGCAGACGAGGATGATCTCATGCCATGCATCTCAGGGACTTGCCCCGATATGTGTCCTGGTCAGTATAAATATCATTTTTGCAATACCAACAAAGCAACTCATTTATTTTATTATGTTAAAGATTCCAACTATTGTGTTACTTCAATCGTTGTTGATTTTAATATTGAGGGGAGGGGGGGTCGTTATTGCAACAGCTAAGGAGAGGGCACAGAGAGAGAGACTGGGGGACTTGGCAGTTTTTGAAAGGTTGAATGGAGACCCACGGAAGACTTCTGCTAGCATTGCTGTTAAAAAGGTAGTATTAGTTACTTCAGTCAACACATTGAGAAAATCATGGTATGTTCATGTTTTTTAATGTATCAAGACCAGAACCTTTTAAATTATGGGACTGAACTTCCCCATCATCATCACAGTGCCATAGGTTTAGTATGTCCCCGCACAAAATTGATAAGGAAAACCTTGTGAAATTATATATCTGACACGTTTCTTTACATTTCAGTGAAAGAAAATACAAATTACAGGGTTCTAGGAACATCATGGTAACTCTCTAGCTTCAATGCACAAAACAATTGATTACTGTGAACTAAAGACAGAATACCATCTTACTCTAAAACTAAAATCCCATTAATTGGTGAAAAAAATGGCTGCAATCCCTAAAACCAGCATGCTATCCGAGCCTATTTCAATACATATTTCCATCAAGATTTTCTGGTTATATTAATTCAAATGATTGTACTGAGGATCTATTGAAAAGAAACTACAGTATCTATAACTTTACGTTAAGAAGCTATGGAAATCTTGAGTTTGTACCTCCTAGCTTACAACATTTATGTTTGAAACCCTTCGCTCTTTTTTAACACATTACACACAGCTTTTTCTTGCAAGCAGCTGTAAAAGACAAATAAATACTTGATTCCGTGTCTCTGTTTCTCTCTCTATCCAATGGGGCAGTAAATAAACTAGTACTTAAATATCATCATTAGATAGTTTAGGATATTTTCTTGTGTCGTTGCATTTGAAGACTGATATATGGTGAAAACGGATCACAGTTTTGCAGGACTATTTCAATTTCAGATACTCAACCATCAGATATACGGCCTCTTACAGTGTTATGGAACACACTGAAATATTTAGTGAAACTACTTGACACTTCAGAACATGGGTTTGAAGTTGTGCATGAGTTTGTGTTTGATCGCACACGTGCAATCCGCCAGGATCTGACCATCCAAAATATTATTAATTATCAATCAATAGTCATGCATGAACAAATGGTTTGTCTCTATCCGACTTGCCTATTAATTTTTTAACTATAGACATGTACATCCATCATTCCTCAAAAGTTATTCTGCATTTCTAAAATATAAATGCAGCTTTGCAGTTTTTGGAACCATTTCAATGGTCAGTCTCATAAAGATTCCCCTGTTGATCTGATGCTTAGTATGTTGTGCAATGCAAGTCAGGTTTCACATTTTGTCACAGCACAAGCTTCAGCATCTTGGCAACAATAAAGATACATCATTGCTTCACCTGAATTTCGAACAGCTTTCCAAATGTCTCAAATCCCTTCTTGATCTGTATCATGTCACCAGAAAAAGTGAATCCAATTCTGAAAATCAAGCTGAATTCTATTGTTATTATGTTCTTATGAATCTGGGATCTCACAAGCTATGGCAGGTAGAGCTCTTGCTTCTGTTGTTTTCAAAGTGATTCCAATAATTCTGCTGTCTCTAGAATTCCAAGCATTTGTGAGCTAATGGTATCATATACCTGGAAAGCTCTCGGAAACATCAAGGACTTCCTATTATAGCCATCTGTCTAGAATTCTCACCATCGACAATGACAGGGAGAAACACTTGCTGCATGGTTTCGGAGTATAAGACCATCACTATGGAAATCGAAAAAGATGGAATTTGCCAGGAATGTGTTAAGGTAATCTCCCTTGCTGCATGGTTTCGGAGTATAAGATCATCACTATGGAAATCGAAAAAGATGGAATTTGCCAGGAATGTGTTAAGGTAATCCAGTAATACAGCTAATTGATCGTTATATAATTGAATCATTAGACAATCCATTGCTTCTTAGTGTTGCACAATTCGTAACATCAGTTTCATAGATTGTTTTTCTTTTGTCCATGGTGTGGTGCAGGTGTTATCGTATGGGAAATTTCAAGGGCTTCTTTAATCTTGTTAGAGATTCAACATACCTTGAAGCATGCCTTATGGAATATTACTTTAATGAGGTGACTTATGTAGTTCACTTTTAGATGTTGATGTCCAAAACTTTTCTAACATCTCCAAGAGTCGTTGCAACATATTGATGTGATTTGTTTAATCAGGTCCGTGCGCAAGCAGTTTCATGCATCAATTACAGTGGTTACAAATTGAGCCCATTCCCATTGGTTGACATTGCAGAATTACTTCTGATGACGGTATATAGTACATGCTATAGAATTTTGTGGCATGATTTTAATATGCTAACTTCCAATTTTTCCAGTGGATAATGAACGATTCATTTTTTACTGACAGGAGTTTGACATGGAGGACTTCTGCAGTTTATGTGGTCTTGCAACAAGCACAGATGAAAAAGGACACAAATTTCTGCCAGTGAAGCAAGTCAACTTCAATTTGCCTGCAAAGGGATTTCCACAGTGCAGATGTCCTTTTATTGAAGGAAAACTAGCTTCATCCAATTCCCTAGAAATTACTAGGACATTGAGCCAGCAATGACAAGCAGCATTAGCTGTGACCAGAATTTGTACATCATTCCTAAACAATTGTATTATACAAGGTCATGTTAAATCATATGTTTTCCATACTTGATTTTGAGATTTTCCTCATCCACTTCGTAGATGTAAAAGCTTTGCATTCTTTAGGATGCAAAATACAACTTTTGGCACATTTCTTGTACATCATTCCTAAACAATTGTATTATATGAGGTCATGTTAAATCATATGATTTTCATAAATTTGATTTTCATTTTCCTCATCCATTTCTTAGATGTAAAAACTTTAGATTGTTTAAGTTGCAAAATATGACTTCTGGCACTATATAGATGTGACATCTTAATCTTGAATTAAAAGTTAGAGATATCAATTTGCCAATCTATTTTTGAAAACTGATTAACGACTGATAAACATAGTGGTGATTTTCTAAGCTTTCTGATTCTCCAATTACCGTATTGGATGCCTTACATTGTCAATTGTTCTATAAAATGGTGATTAAGGGAGGAATGTCTACAATGCCTTGGTTGGAAATTTTACGGGTGCCTGGCCATCCTTGAAGGTGTTGAAAACCTGAATGATTATAAAAAGAGACCCAAAGTAAATGCTAGATAAAGATCAATTTCTCTAGCAGGGACCCTTTTAGAGCCCTCTTCTCTTATAGAGAAGACTGATTGAGAATGTTTTGAAGGGATCCACAGTTCTTACATCCAGGAATCTATATCTCAATAAATGGAGAACTGAGTATTGAAGCTTCAGATAAATAGTTCCAATTTGGGTGAGGCTTCCCTTTTATCCTCTCCTCTAGAACTAAGATGGGCTCGGATTGATAGGAAATAAAATAGGGAAGTTCATTGATATGATTGAATGTTAAAACCATATAGTTGAATGTGCCAGAATCTGAGGAAATCAAGACATGCAGAAATTAGGTTATAACTTATTTGAGCAAATTTCCTTCAATGCAATTGGTGCTGTGAGTATGATCATTTCACCAAGGAATGCAAAAAATACCTTAATCTTTAAGTGTAGGAAGCTCCAAGGAATCAGAAAAAGAAGATGAAACAGTTTCTCCAACAAGAAAGAGATCCCGGTCCAAAAAGAGGATGGAAGAAAATAGAAATGCAATCTCCTTGAGAATGCTTTTCGATATCTGAATATATAAGATGAAGGAAACTCACAACCTCCTGTCTAAGAAAATCAGGAGCATATCCAAAAAGAAAAGGCTAACACATGAGAACTGAGGGGAAAGAAAATTTCAGAATGTCTTCAGGACTCTGAAGTATGTACCTTCTAATCCAGTTCAATAAGACTGGGAAAAATGGGAGCCAAATGCCCCTACAATTTCAGAACACCTGGAAAAAGTCTATTATAGAAGAAATTACAGAGGATATTTTATAGTCGTAGAAGCAAGTTCAAGACACCACAAAATAGACATATCCGACTGTTGCTTCACACATGCCCCCACAGCATGATGAACTCTCAATCAATTCAAGGACAAAGGAAAAACCTCATTTAAGACAGTAGGAAAATAGGTTAAGTAAACAGTAAGGCTATAAAAAATGTGAACTCAGGACATCCAACCACAAACGAATTGAAATTCAACACTAAAATCAGAAATGATGATTATTTCTTTGAATATTAGAATACAGAAATTTGGGGAGTAAGGACAGGATAACTAATTTACGAAAGACAAGAAAACCCAGTAGTTGTTATTTTCCAGAAGTCCCCGGAGTTCCACTAGAATTGTCATGGTAAGCTGGGGATCTCCTAGCGTTAGAATTTCTTCTGAAACCAGAATTCTGAGGTGGCCTGTAATATGATGATAACTTGTTCTCTCCTGCGGCCCTTATATTTATGTCATCGTCGTCCTTGTAATTAGATTGTTGGGCATTTGGATCTCTGAACCCTGATGATGCTGATCGCGCAGCACTACGATTTCCTCTGTCCCTCTCATTTCGATAATATCTTCCCCTTCGCCCATTCGTGGTCTCCATATGTGAGGAACGAAGCTCTGCTTCTGTCTTCACTAAAAGCCCGACATGGTCAAAACTTCGACATATTTTCAGTAGATAAGGTTTATTTTCAGTGATTTACTCAACCCACTGGAGCACTTTGTCTTCTGACGACAGAAGAATGAATCTTAAAGAGATGTGAATGCACGCGTGATGCGCCCGTAATTGCTGCGAGGTGCGAGGTCCATCGAGTTGCAGAGGGTCAGAACATGGCAGTCTCGCGGGCGGTCCGTCGGGTTGCAGAGGGTGGGTTAGAACAGAGGGCGAGCACGGGAGCGGAGGTATTTTTGAAAATCAAAAATTGGTTAATTGGCGCGGCGCGAGGGAATGGGTCCCGGTGAACGGGCGTGATCCGCGACGCCAGAAACTGATTGGAAGAACCATGCATAAGAAATGTATGCGCGCATGACTATTTTGACATACATAATAGAACCAGCCTCCATACGGGCATTTATTGCCCTATGGCATATGGCAGGCTGCTGGTTAGCTCTTCTCCTCGTGGACCCCACACGTGACACACAAATCTCCTATCCATCTTGTACGAGAGGTAGTTTATAAAAATATTAAATTAATAATTATCCTACAAACCAGCTTAATGTCAACTAATAGTTTTGCACTCACCACGTGGGTATGCTGCCCGCCAACAGGCATTTACACTAGTTACACTACGCCTTTCATTTTCAACCAAAATTCAGGATTCCTTTCTTGTGCTCACATTTCATTCCCCTCTTCATCGAATTTGTTACAAAAGGAAATAATAATAGTTGCAGCTTTTCAAGAACCTTCAAATGCACGCACCTGCAGCACCACCCCGCCCTCGCAAACCTCCTCCTATTACAAGGAGTTCTTCTCCTCCTATTACAGAAACATGGAAAACAGAAAAGGGGAGAATGATTGTAGGCAGGCGGCGCCCGAGCAGATGTTAGAGGATGCAGCGGCTCAAGTGCGCCATCAGAGACTCCACCAAGATCGTTCTGATTCCTGCAACAACGTGCTTCGCGCTAGGGTTTCACGATAAATGAACTCACAATACATCATGGGTGATTCAGTAGGGATTAGTTTAGAATGTTCGTCACGAATTTCATGGTTTGGCTTGTACAGCTTCCCATCTGAGCCGAAGCTCGTGGACAATTAGACACAAGTATAATCTATCGTGTTTGTATAAATGATACATATTTACCCTCTAAATATTATATGTTTGGCTTTATATGGATCTGGTTTTCTTTTATCTCACTTTGTTATTTCCATCCATGATCGTGGCCTAACCATCGGCCAGATAGACCGTCATTATTTTTAGAAATGAAATGAAATGATATTTTAAGGTTTACGAGACTAAAATAGTCTATGAGACTATTAGTTTACTGTTTTCAGTGCTATGCAATTCAGTATTTTTCAGATTCAAATTGATGATGAGCTGACCCAAGCTTCCAACACTCCCCTCTCTAAAAAGACAATGCCAAGAAACTGATGCTAACATGTTCTCATAATCTTCTATGATACCTTTGAATGCATCACATTCCAAAATGAAATGCACCATACGTGCAAAATATACACACCCTTTCTTCCCAAGCTTCTTTAGGCCTTTTCCACCGTCATGTTTCACACCGAAGTTGATGTGAGTTGGTCTTTAATTGAGCAATAAGAATCTTTGCTCTCCACGAAATGCTAGCTCCAATACTCTTTTTGTTGTAAATCAGAAGGGTTGAATTCCTCAATGTAATATTTCTTCTTTTTAAACTCTTTTCCCCATAAATTTTTACTAAACTTCTCCATAACAAAATATTTTAGCTCCTTGCTATTTGTGAGATAGGCATTGAGGTAGACATTCCATTTTTGCATCCATGTGTAGTTTTGTTTCATCCATGTTTTCTTTCTTTCACTCATGCCTTCATTGAAGATAACATTAGGCCATCTATCTATGCTCATTTGTTCAATTCTTTTTAGGTATCTTATGAGCCACTCCATAGCAATTGCTTCAGTGGAAGTTGCTCCTGTTTCACTCAACATTATCTCATAAGGTACCGAACTTTTTATTTTGAATTGCTCATGATCAAGCATTTTTGAATTTTCTCAATTTGTTTCCATTTTGAGACGGGGTGCTGCTAGCCCACAATTCACACCCACATAGCATCCCATAACTGATATGCAAACTTGGTCATAGAGATCTAAATTGACTTAGATTGGACTTACCAATAAAATGGCCAATATTGGCCTGAATTCAGTGAATTTCTTTTTAGAGATATTGATTTAAATTGGATTTTTGTTACGAAGTTAACACTTTTAAAAATTCCTGAAATATTTTGATTGTGAAAAATCTACCACTTAAATTTGTAATTCCAATTTAGTGCAATCCCCAACATTCAGGCTTCTGTTCCTCGTGATGAGGTCTCTGTTGTTTGTGAGATGCGAAGCATTGGACTCATTAGTGGAATATCAGTGGAAAGTTGACGTAGAAAATCCGATACAACTCACGGGACACGAATCTCTATATAAAAGCATTCACTCTAAAGTTCGTAATTTTACGAATTATATCGAGTGTCCCACACCATAAAGTTTGCAATTTACTTATTATATCGAGTGCCCCACCACCCAAAATTATCTACGGTAATGCAGTTTAACATATCTATTACAACCAAACTAGTTTCTCATTTCTATTGCCAACCAAACTAGTGAAAATTATTCCAAATATTTAGGCCATCGACTCTCGGCGGATTAGCTTTGGCCACCGGCCTTTTACCTTCTAGGAAGTGGTCACACACCTAGTCAATTTTTTCATAAGGAGCTTGACTTAGATGTCCTTGAGGAGGATCGACTCTCGGCTGATTAGCTTTGGCCACCGGCCTTTTACCTTCTAGGAAGTGGTCATACACTTAGTCAATTTTTTCATAAGGAGCTTGACTTAGATGTCCCTGAGGAGGATCGAACCCACGTTATAGAGGGCCAACAATTTGGCATGGGGCTTCGACCAACCGGCAACTCAGCTAGGATAGCATCTTGTTAGAAGAAGGTATGAAAAAATATTATTTTATGTATGAAAAAAAAAAGTATGAGGTATATGAGGTTTAATCTTTATTAAAATTATTATTTTATGGATGAAAAAAAAGTATGAAGTATATGAGGTTTAATTTTCATTAAAAGTTTAAGATAAGTATCAAATATGTGTATATAGAGAGATGAAAGAAGAGTACAATTTCTAATATACAAAAAATATCTCATTTTTAAACACAATTTTGGTTTTTTCAATTTATAAAATAAAACCAATTTGATTGGATATCTATATTGATAATTGGAAATAAAATTAGCCGCAGGGCTTTGGATTGACATTGAATGACCTTATTATTAATCCACTCTTTGAGAAAATGTTGTTGGCTCAAATCCCCCTAGGTTAGCCAACCAAAAAAACTAAAAGATAGAAGCCACATTTGGGGGAATTAAAAACTATCCCAAGGGGCGTCTAGGCTAGGGAATTGAAAACTATCCCAAGAGGAGTTTAGGCTACGGGAATTGAAACTATCCCAAGGAGCATCATCGCACAATCCTTGTGATAGCATCCCAATCGAGATGATAACATCCCATTGGTGGCTAGATCATTCTTCCACAAAGGAAAAAAATGGAAATAGAATTGTCTTATACAATTTTAATTGGATACCCATACTAATAATATCATAAATGAATTTGCCTTTCACATTTAATTAATATTATTTATCTTGGTATTATCTATTCATTGACTTGATCCTTGAATTTTTTAGATTTTAGCTCTCCTAAAGGTATGACCCTAAATTTTTTAAGCTTCTAATACATAACCCTTGAAATCCAAAATGTTAAACCCCAAAATTCAAAAACTTTTGCAAAGCTTCTCAGCCAATTTCAGAGGAATGAAATCAACTCCACTAGGGAAAAAACTTTTCCCACAGACCTCTGAAGGCTTAAAAAAAATTTCCAATCAAGGCATCCTATCTATCTTTATCAAAACATTTCCACCATAGGATGGCATAAAATTACCAATGAGCATACCCCTTAAACTTCATTATTTTAATGCCTAGATTCTTCTAACAATAGTTAAACTCCTAGATGATTAATTACTTGGGCGAGCCTTGAGGCCTTGTTCGCGTGTGTTAAGGGTTGATCGGGTTTAATTGGTCACCTTTCGAGCTGCGGATATGAAATCGAAGGCACATGACTATCCCATCCCTTGCCAATCTAGGGTTTCCTTCACAAGTTAACTATGGAAGGCTAGACTTAGTGAACCGTGGCAAGTTTTTTATAGGGTTCCAGTTGGGTGACGGTCGAAGTAAAGGAGGAATGGGTGACAAGGTTGACTAGTTGGTTTTTTTCCTTATCTGAATGTGGTCGAGGAGGAGTTGGTTGAATAAGAGTTGGAGCTAGAATACAACCCTAAAGAATAGGTAAGGGAAGAACCCACAGAGCATATTTTCAACTTGGAAAGTTTCCAAGGGTTTTTAGCAGAGGCTTGGGTAGACATGGAGGACCATCTTAGGTATCTTTCAGGAATGGCGATAAGGAAATATGTTTGGAGGCCCAATGGAGGGCCAAAGATACATATATCATATACGGAGACAGGGGACAGAGGTTTTAATGGAGTTCCAAACCAAGGCGAGGAGGCATGGAACCAAGGATCGATTGATATTTTATGGGTCCCCTTTAAGCTTCTAGTCCCCTCCTTGTCAAATTTCATCTCGCCTATTCAAATTTCTACTGGGGAATTTCCTTTTTCTTCTTTTTTTTATGGTATTTATGAGGGTCGCATTATTAGTGAGGGGTTTCTTCTTGCAGGAGATGTACCAATTCCTTTTCTACAACATCTTGTGACTCAACAACACTTGGAAAATAACCTGCTCTGGGATTCTTATGGCGGAGGCCAATAAGAACCAAATTGTTCCAGGCTCAGAGGGCAATGTTTTTAAGCCAAAGATTGGCAAGTCCTCAGAGGGACAAGGAAGTTTGCCTCTCGACCCCAAAAGGAGAAATAAACGAAAACCAATAGGTGCTCCAAAAGGGCTAAGAATGTGAATGCTTCTATGTTCCTAGGGTTGGATGCTCCAATGTAGAAGGCCCAAGAGATTGTATAAAGAACGTTGGTTGGGCAAGTTCGTGAGAGGAGATTCAATCTTTCCACCCTGAAAGAATGGGTGGCCAGGGAGTTGCAACTGGAGTCAAATCTCCTCCTAAGGTAACTCAATTAGCAAGATGGTGGATACGCCTCAAATTTAAGGATTCAAAAGATGCAAAATCAATCTCGCAAAAAATATGGAGCATCGTTTCGTCGCCTGCGATTTTCAACTTATGATCACCTTTGTTCAATGCAAAACGTGAGAGAATGGATTTAGTTCCTTTATGGGTTTGGATTCTAGGCCTTCCCCTCCACTATTGGGATGAACCGGCTTTTATGGACATCAAGAATAGTCTGGGAAAATATCTAGCACATGACAACTCATCTTTGGAGATCAAGGTTATGATTAAAGCCTGTATCTTGGTCTAAATGGATTTAAGGGAGGGCTTGCTAGAGGAAATTGTCTTGGGAGTTGAGAAGGAATTAAACTAGGAGCTAAATTATGAAGGCATTTCTTTCAGATGCCATAGGTACCACAAATATGGGCACTTGATAAAATATTGTGATCTCCAGAAGTAAGGGAAGATTTAGTGTTTGCCAGCTGGAATTCCATAACCAAGTAAAAATAATATGGAAAATGGTCAGCCTTTAGGGACAATTGAAGATTCAAACACCTTCAACCATCATGAAAATAAAAGAGGGCATTGGTTCCAGAACTTGGGGATATTTGGAGGTTGAATTCAATCCTAAGTAATCTCCCTAATCCCTCTTCTGACATTCCATCTCCTGTTCTCGTTAAGAATCTTACATGCTCCTCTGCTTGTGATGATGGTAAGCTTGGTCCCTTTATGGTTCTCATGTTTCTTTGTCCCTGATTCATACCCCTCTATCTTCCTCCATGATTTCTCAAATGTCGTGTTCTTGTTCTCCGGTCTCGCATAACCACTCCTCGCTTGTGAGCTCCCCTCTAGAGACTCTTATTGTCCAATCGGTCCAAGAAATATGGTCTATGTTTTATGCTCTTAGATGATTTCCTCTCAAAATGATACATTTGTTTCAGTCTTTTGCTTGATTAGCCTGGGTCCCTTCAAAGGTCATGGCTGTGCTAGAAAATCTAAGCTATCAAAGGTTAAGGAGCAAGCCATAGAAGATCTGGAAGCTGAGAAATGAAAGACTAATCAAAGGGCCCTTAGAGCATAAAAAGCCCCAATGGAGCGTTCCAAATGAAATTTCTCTTTTTTAACTCTTGAGGGTTAGCGTGTCCCTCCAAAAAACATCACTATAAGGAAAAGACCCTCTAACAAAGGCTTTTGCAGAAGCCCTTATAAAATAGCCCAAAAATCCATTTGTAGCAGAGGTCTCCAGCAAAGTTGGGTAGGAAGATGTTTTTTAATAGTGTGTCTTAATACACTAACACACCGGTGTGTTACTCTAACTAGACACTTCGATGCTTAATAGGATATGGTGCATTGTGCCATAGTTATTTAAAAATAAAAATAAAAATAAAATAGTGGTGTTCTAAGTACATATGGCACATTGGTGCGTATACTACTCGATAGCGCCAGAAAAGGGTTAAATTTAAAAAAATGTCAGTCATAAAATTCGTTTTTCCTAGTCTAGTGCTATACTCTCATGACGCCCCTGTGCTAAACTCGTATATGAATGCCCCATTCCATAAACAATATGGTGCACCATTGTGGGGTTTTTAATTTAAAAATAGCGGTGTGTTTCTTATATTATATGCATCACTCCCCGATTTCCAAGATGTACATATGGAAAATGGGGTCCACATGTATTGAACTGCTTGCAAACACCCAATGCACATTTATCACATTGTTATCATCCTAACTTGACCCAACACAATTTCTTTCCAGTTTCATTTCCTTAAATTTAATAGAATTTCCTATTTTTGGTAGTTTGCTTAGGTTCTAAACTTCTAAGGTCGTTTTGAGGTCCTAAACAACATTTTCAGGGAAAACAAAGAGACTAGAAAAGTGCAAGACTAATTTATTGGTGTTTTATTAGCCTCCTCATGGAGATCTTTGAAACAAGGTATTATGTTAGTCAAACGAAGATCATATGCCAAAATTATGACCTTGAGAAGTTGGAGGTATGAATTACTCATATAAACACTTTGGGTACATAGTAGTTGTAGGTTAAAAATACATATATATTCAATCATTCAATAAGCTCACCGAAGAACCATAATTGACACAATGACAAAGTTAAAATTCAATCTCAACTGAGAACTTGACCTAGGCTAACTAGAACATATTAGGAATTTCGTCAAACACACGGCATACATGTAAGCTACAGGTCATGAATTCATATTTGATCATAAAATTTAGAGATTCATCTGGGATTCACCGAAAAGGCCCTATGCCCTCTCCATAAATAACATACATCATGTAACCATCAAATAACCAACACAACAACCATGGAAACTCAGCCATAATATCACCAACATAATTGCTATAAATATGCATGGATCACAATAGAATAATAGCTCTTATTAATATACAAAAATATGAACCAAGTCAAGGACTTCCACGTACCACCCGACCATAGATTTAGTTAAACCAAATATATCTTTCAACCAATCACCCTCACGCCATATTCAAAGCATGAATGTGGGATCTCATAGAATAAGCCAAACAAAACCAAACTAGGGCCCCAAGAGGCCAAACCACCTCAACTCTCAACCAGTAACTCCACCTCATGGTCGGACATCACGAACACCAAGTAGATCGGTCTCTACCCAAGTTATCCAGGGCTCCAAGAACTAGTAACACAACACACAATCTTCTAGGGCTCCAAAGCATTTGTCCAACCTAGCTCCAGGGACTAGTAACTCAACCCACCAAGGGCTCCAGAGCGTTGGTCCCAACCTAGGCTCTAGGACTAGTAACTCAACCCAAGTTATTCTAGGGCTTCCAAATCGTTTGTTCCAACCCATAGCCATAATGAATTATGAGCACCAACCATAAAATATACAAATGGGAAAACCCATGATGTTGAAAATGCAACAAGAAATTCCTAATTTAAGTTTGGCTAAATTAATTAGGAGAAATTCAAATTTCAATTTCATAAAAATATTAGAGGTAGTGTTGGCCCTCAATTTTGGTCATCTTTGCCTATCCTAAATCCATTTATTTACCACCATATTCCATCCTATTTCACCTATATATGCCTCATTTTAGTCCTATTTTTCATATTCAGGTAACTAAATTAAGTTTTTCAATTTTTGGAAATTTTTGAAAAAATTGGGTTTTAAGAGTAAATTTGGATTGCATTAAAAATTCTCGTAATAGCTTCATGGAAGTCATATGTGCAAGACACCAGGGTGATATCTGAGCGCATATTTGGAAATCTTGGGAACCACGGATGAAGAAACACCTATTGGTTAATTCAAACTGAGAAAAAACAGTTCTGGTCAACACTGGTTAAACTTGACCTGTCATCCAGGAATTCCTAGTAAAAAGGAGCAAATTTATTATTTTGTGGGATTTTTCCTGATTTTGTGAACCAGACTTGATGATTTCGACCTATATGGATGGATTAGGATTGATAAGGTTGTTAGAGCCATTATAGAAAAAAAAAATTATGATTTGCTTATTTAAACAAAGTTTTTGTACCATTCAAAAAAGTGTAATTTTGTATTAAGATTATTGGAGACTTTTGAGATAATTTGAAGAATCATTTCTACTACTCTATTTGTTGTTGATGTTGTGGATGCTTTATTAACTTAGTTGTAGCTGAAGATTTTTTCAAGTGTATAATGCAAGGTTGGAGGGCCCCTATACCAAGCTAAGTACACTTTGGTTAAATTTTGATTAAATTAGCATAGTTTTGATTCAATATTTCTTATCTCAGTTATATGATTCAGTTACTTAGATGTGTTATGATTTATGTATGATTTTTGGATTATTTTGGTTTAATATCTAATCTGCGTACGCAAGGACAACCAAGGATTTAAGTTAAATTCTCTTTCTATCAAATTATGAATAATAACTAAAAATCATCCTTTTGCATTTCTTGAATTGTTTCTTGAATTCCAGTTTATAATATGATGCAATGGTAATGTTGTTGGAGTAGAACTATGAGGAAGGACAACTAGGACCTCCTAAGTAGGAGCCCCTTCTCTTGCTTTCTACACATCACAAACTACTATCTTTAGTTTCTCTTCTTGAGGATAGTATTGTGGGGAAGGACAACGAGGACCTCCTAAGTTAGGAGCCTCTTCCTTCACATACTACATCTTGAATTAAATATTTTTGTTAGTTTATTTAAACTTAGAACTTGTTTGTAATATGCATTTCCCTTAACCTTTGAGCCTTGCCTTCCAAAATTGACTTTACCTGAAATCCATATACTTTGAACATGCTTCCAAATCTAAAAACTCGGATTGACAAGTGAAACACCTGCGTTATTTTACTTAGTAAATTGACCTCACATTTTTGGCACCATTTTTGGGGAAGCACATTCAAATTTAATCAAAATAGGAAGCTTTAAACAAAAACAAAAATAAAAATTTTTAGTTAGAATTTTTCCATTATGATTCTATATGAATAGAAAAAGAGACGAAAATGGTAGATATATTAAACAATATCCCCCAACTATTAAACCATTGGTAGAAGTAGGATTACCTACATTCGAATTAACTACACCAATTGTTAGAAAATCAACCTTGGAAGAGTTAGAGAAAAAAAAATGTTCAGGACAAAGGTTAACACTTGTTGAAAGACAAACTTTGTTAGCTTATGAAGTAAAGAGAAAACAAAAACAAACAGGAACATCTTCCATGGGAAAACAAAGAGAAATAAGAAAGTCAATTGACCAGTGTATTCTTGAACAAATAGATCAACCTATCTTTGAAACTATTTTTGAACAAACAAAACAAGTTGAAAATACACAATCTCAATTTGTTATTGAAAATTTTGAAACTGCTAAAAAAGATATGGCAAAAGAAGGGCAAGGATCTAACATCCCAATACTCACTCCAGAAGAAAGGGTTAATATGAAAAGCAACAAAAATAATGGAAAAGAAAAAGGGAGGAAGAGACAAGAAGAGAAGCAGAAAGGAAAAGAGAGGAAGATGCCAAAAGAGAATATGATCATAAGAGAAGACAAGATGCAAAAATAGAAAATGATGAAGAATCTCCTTTTGGATTCCCAATTTTAGATACTAGTGCAATTCTTGGAGAGGAGGTAAAAACGAAGAATATTCCACCTTCGGTTTTACCAAATTTCTATGGTATGTCTTCTGAAAATCCTAATTCATTCATGTTTGAATTTGATATCCTATGTCGTACTTATGGTTATACTGATAATACACATAAGCTTCATCTTTTTCCTTCTACTATTAAAGCAGTTGCATTAAAATGGTTTATGGGATTAGGAGAACACACTATAACTTCTTAGGAAGACATGAGGAAATTTTTTCTTAAGAAGTATCAAGCCTATTGCAAGCCTAGAGATTCGAAAGAAGATATTTTTAGGATGACTTAACAAGAATATGAGAGTTTGGAAGAATACTTAGAATGATTTATTTACAACTTACAAAAATCCAAACAACATTCTCTAAATCTTAATACCATTAGAATAATTTTTCTCAAAGGAATACAAGATGAGTATCTTGATATTCTTAATGTGATAGGAAAAGGATAAATCTCATATTTTCCATTTGATGAAATTGCAGAATTGTGTCAAAAGTATTCTAGAGGTAGAGAAAAAAGTGGAAAAAAGAGTTGTAAATTCAAAAGTTACTAAATCAACAACAGGAAGCATAAAAAGAGTTGAATTAGGGAATTTTTTTGAGAATTTTAAAACTGATATTTTGAGCACATTGGTAACACAAGTTAATGTACTTAAGGCTAAGAAGAAACAGGATAAACAAGATCTAGCACTATCAAATTTATTGTCCTAAATGTAGGAAGAAACATCCACTAAGGGAATGTACTTTAGATGGTATACAAATTTGTGGACTTTGTACTGAAAATCATCTAACTGGTAATTTTCCAAAGCTAAATGAATTACAAGCAAATTCAATAGATGAAAGTCAAGGAATTAACTCTCTCTATTATTTGGCACCAAGAAGACCTTGACAACCACGGTTTACAAGTATGCCTCAAAATTTACCTCAACAATTTACTCAATATCCTGCCCAAACTTCATGGAATTCTCCTATGCCATTGGCAGGCTTGGCCTCCTTAGCAAAACCAAAACCAACTTTCACAAATTTGGCGAGGATATGTTGATGGAGCATGTTAGTGTCAATGAGTTATGCTTGTCACCAGTGATCAAATATTCTCTTACAAGGTTTTGTTAGGGGTCTCAAGTCAAATTTTATCATTTCACTAGGTTTTCAAAATAAAATTTGGTCACTAGCTAGTGTGTCTAGGTCTATTGTTGCTCCTTCAGAATCTTCATGTTCTAGTCACTGCCATCACTCAGTTGGATGTTCCATCACTGAAAATTCAACATCATCTTCTCATTTATATCACCATGGTCTTCATTCAGCTCAGTGTCACCATTAGGTCATTAGGGTTAGAGTCATTAAAATTGTCACGTCATTCATAAAACCAACAAATGAAGGATTAGTGATAGGGTTTTTCTCAAAATATTATGTTGTAAAGTGTGATTCATTTCAAAGTGATGTAATAAGTTTTATGTTCCAAAGCTGCATTTGAAAGTTCCAAAGTTACATAGTTTATTCCAAAGCAATGTGAAAATATATAGTGGGCCACCCTACCATTTGTTGGCTTAGTGGGTCTTAACCCAGGTTCAAAGTTAAGTTTGTCAAATAAATCCTTACACTACTGGCCCTTTCGGCATCAACCCGCGAAGCGCATACTGAAGTCTCACCCAAAGCAGTATGGGGGGATGATGGAACCAATTTTCCGCACCCAGAGATTAGTGTAATGTCATTTTGTGCCATAAACTTGCCTTTGCGCAGATCAATAAGCCTTTAAGGTTTATCGATATAACTTCCTTTAACCAACCTATAGACCTTCATGAAGGTCTATGACTATCTTTTGTGGACCCTAAACAGGTGAATCAACCACTTATGCACCTATGTAATTACACTTAGTTCTGTATTTACCCGGATCAACTTAAGTATTTGATAACATTAACAACCAGATATTCTTCGCGTAAACAATTATTATTACTTGCGTTTATATGGCAATGTAATTCATATCAAATCGTGCATCATTACAGTATTAATTCATAAACCCATCATTCGTCATAACATAATAGTGCATTCATTCATAGCAGAAATAGATAGACAAAACACATATATTTCCAGAATAATCTCTTTATTGATACTTCAGTGCTTCTTACAAACTCAAGACTTTCCTACGAACTTAGCTGCAGGGGTCCGCGTACTCAGCTGCGGACTCTACTCTAGGCCTCTGCGCACGCAGCTGCAGAGCCTCTCTTCTACTCTAAGACTTCTTCGCTCTTTCTTCTATTGACCCATTACATTCATTGATCTCTATTATCCTTCCTTAGACTCTCTAAGACTCTTCTACTTATATAATCTCATGGTTCGCGGACCATGGGTAGGTCTATACAAGCCCACACAACTTACATAATAGAAGGGTAAAACCCTTTATGACACTGTACCATCTATGCGCTCCACAACCACAACTTGCGGAGACTTTACACTTTACATAACCAAAACTTGGGCTTTCTACCCCAAACTTGGGCTTTTGCCCCAAAATTAATTGTAGGGGATCCTGTCCCAACACGCTCCCAACACAAATATCGTGACTCGCCCTTGAGTCACTCTACTGGCGGGGATATCTTACTGCAGAGACCTCTCCTAGCTCGACTTGCACCACTGCTACCTCAGTCGTTCTTCGTGTGACTATCTGCTTGATCTGCTCCATGAGTTGCTCTGTTGTTGGTCCTGCATTGTCTTCCTTTATCTTCTACACTGTCTTCCATACGTTCACCAGCTTCTCCTTAATGGTGGCAGAGACAACATAGGCCTTGTCCAGCCAAGGCCCCAATCTGGGCTTGAGGACTGCCTCTTTCCTTTACACTTCCTCCACCTATTCGAGCAATTTCTTAGCCTCATGCATCTTGGCCAATCGTTGTGAGATAGCAACAGTGCACGTCATTGCTCTTGCTTCATCGTACTGCTGCTAAAATTCACGGGCTTTCGTATTCAACCTTTGCAAGTTAGGATCCTCCTAGAGCGTCGTGACTACCTCCATGGATTGCTGAAAGAGTGTGGTGCAGTCCGCTACTGTAGCATCTACTGCTACAACTCCATCCTTTACAGCTGCCTCAAGCTATTCTGTAAACTTTGGTGGAGTTGATGATTGTGACTTCAACTCAAGCTCTGTTATCTTCAGATTCAGTTCGAACTAAACCTTGGCCACTTATGTTTTTCTTCACGCACACCTGCAGCCAACTTCCTAATCTTGGCCTCCAATGACGCTTCTTCTGGTATATGCAGTTCTGGAATGGTTATGCATGCTTCGGCAACCATGGCTGCAGTTCACTCGTTCTACTCCTGAACCTTTGATCTGATAATGAGATCTTAGACAATTATTAAGGTATTATAGACTCATGTGCATGGATTTGTTTATGTTACTTTGTGTAATGGATCGATAAGATTGTGAAATACATAGACAATGAAGTAGTTAAAGAACATAATAGACAAACACACATAAACACAACAAGTTTAATAAGGATTTCACCCAACACTCTTGGGCTATGTCTCTTGGTCTAGCCTTCAGTGGTGACCTCTCTATTATGTCTTTAGAAGCAGAGTTTTTACAAAAGTGAGCTCAATTTGAGTCTCACACAACAGATACAAAACAACAAGGCTTTACATGGATCCCCCAAGTCTTTCTGAGTACACAAACTCTCCTCACTGACTCTCTGTCTCTGTTCGCTCTTTGTCTCAGCATTGCTTGTCTTTGTTTCTGTGAGTCTGTGGCTTTAAAGCCAATCAACATGTTTGTTCATTTCTTCTTCTCAGGCTCTCTAGCTTCCCATCCTCTTTCTGCTCAGATCCCCCTCTAAGCATTAGAAATCATTGCTAAACGCTTTTAGGGATGGTGGCCACCTATTCTGTAACGGAATGGGTCATCGGGCATTTGAAATCCCAAAAATGGTCGTTTTCAGTTTACATAGAGAAACACTGCAAAACACGGAAAAAATCCGACAAACATTGTTCATCGGACTTCAAATATTCATAAATTCACACTATTTTTCTATCGCGTCTACCTTTATATCGTGATCGCATCTCCACCGTTGATCTGAGGGATCTTGATCCAATGGCTGAGATTCATTTCAGACATTGAAGGTGTACAGAGATTACCCGCCCAAAAAGGCGGTTTTCTCATGCCACGTGTTGTTCAGTTGATGGGATCGGGCGGAGCCCTACCAAAACCACTTACCGCCAACGGCCCGCCCGAAATCCCGCTTGTTTCAGATCTCAAAACATATATAACCACATGTATAAACCCTTCAGGTCCGGTTTATCGCTTTATTCGCATTTCTTTTGTTTTTCATTCATTTAATGAAAATGTGATTTACATTGAAAAATCCCTTTTACCGAACTTGAAATATTATCAAATATCATTCATAACTTTATCGGGTCCGGCTATGGTAGTCATAGTTACTATTGGCCCCGCTCCTTTGCATAGCTTCGATGTGATATTGCGATATCGTAATGGCATGTCACCGATCCTCTAGGCCACGATATATATATATATATATATATATAATATATATATATATATATATATATATATATATATATATATATATATCTATATCAGCAATGCGATAGTGCGATTGAATCTGGACCATTGATCTACGCGCATAGATCAACGGCTCTCGTTTGATCACATTGATCACCATCATGCTTCCCAAATAGCCGCCTTCGATAGCCTTTTATTATCTTCACCAATTGCGATATGTTGATCGGATCTGGACCGTTGATCAGCCAGATCCAACGACTCTCATGCAAAATAGTTTTAATCCCCCAATAGCTCTGTTTTTCAATGTTTTTCATGCCTGATAGTGCTATCCACCTTTTCAAAAGGTTTTTCTTTTTCGATAGTTTTTTAACTATATGAAGACTTAGAGGGCTTTAGGATCCATTTGGATCACACCTTCCCATTGAAAAAGCTTTTGGACCACTAAAAGTTGGTTTTTAAGCATCAATCAAGTGAGGTACAACTTCCTCACTTGTCTAATCTCTATCCATCTTGCACTGCTTGGTTTTGAACCTTTGAGTCTTATTCTCATGTACTCAAAATCTCCTTTGCGCATAGGTCTCACCTTCCTGTCTAGAACTGTATCTTCCTACAACTCATTGAGATATTCAGGGAATAGATCATTAATAGAAGGCAATTGACTTTTCTCTTCGGGATCTTCAACCAATGAAGGTTCAAATAGTCTCAAGTTCTCTGCATTAACTACTAAATAGATGTGCATGTAAGATGGTAAGTCAAGGCAAAAACAATTCTCACCAATTTTCTCAAGTATCTTGAAAGGCCCATACCTTATTGGCTTCAGCTTTTTACCTTCACCTTGCATTATGCCTTTGCTGATGTACAACCAAACTTGAGCACCAACTTGGAAGCTATGCTCAATTCAATGCTTATCATGCCTTGCCTTGTACTTGGCTTGGCTTCTTTCCAACTGTTCTTGCACTTCCTAGTGAATTTCTTAGATCTGTTCAATGAACTTGGTTTCTTTTTCCACATCACTTTGTCCATCAACTTCTATGTCTTTACTAAAGACAAAATCCAAGGGAGACCTTGGTGTAAAACCAAAACAGATCTCAAAAGGAGATCTCTATGTAGAAGAGTGCTTAGCACAGTTGTAAGCATGTTACACATAACACAAATGTTCATCCCAAATCTTGGGATGCTTGCTGCAATAGCCTCTGAGCAACTGGATCATTGTCCTGTTGACCACTTCTGTTTGGCCATCTGTTTGTGGATGAAAGGTTTTGCTCTCCTTCAGTTTGGTGTCCATCAATTCCCACAGACTTGACCAAAACTTCCCAACAAATCGGGAATCTCGATCAGATACAATGGAAGTGGGTAACCCAAAATGAACCCATACATGCTGAAAGAACAACTTTGTTGTTTGTTCAGCTATAATCTGCTTATTACAGGGTATTAAAATACACATTTTGTGAACCTTTCCACAATAACATATAAATAATCATGACCTTTTCTAGATTTTGTCAATCCCCCAACAAAGTCCATGGAAACACTTTCCCAAGGATGAGAAGGAACTGGAAGTGGAGTGTACAAGCCTAGTTTCCTATTGCTAGGCTTGCTTTTAGCACACATGGTACACCCTTTAATATATCTAGAAAATGTTTCATTCATTCTTGGCCAATAACATAACCTTTGCAGTTGTGCAACTGTTTTACTTACACCAAAATGACCTGATATTAGAGAAGTGTGTGCTTCTCGGATTATGGTAACTCTTTCATTTTGAGGAATGCATAACTTTCCCAAATGATACAAGAGTTGGTCCTTAACATGATAATACAATTCTTCTATTTGTTTGCCATAACTTAAAGCTGCATATACATCTTTAAAATCTGCATCTTGAGCATATTGTTCAATGTAGCTTTCATTCAATACTGAGTTATGTTTAAGTATAGTAGATGCATTTATGATTGGTCTTGATAACATATATGCAACTTTATTGTGTATGCCCTTCTTATATCTAATGACTAGATGAAATTGTTGTAGAAAACCCATCCACCTATAGTGCCTTGATTGTTGCAATTTAGTTTGTGAGTGGAAATACTGAAGTGGTTCATGGTCTGTATGTATAACTGTTTCTTTTCCCATTAGGTAATGTTTCCAATTTTTCACACTCTATACTAATGCATACAATTCTTTATCATATATGGGATAATTAACTACTGCAGAATTAAATTTCTCAGAATGATAGCATATGGGTTTACCGTGTTGCATCAACACTGCTCCCATGGCATAGTCACTGGCATCTATTTCAATGTCAAATGGTCTTTGAAGATCTGGCAATTCTAGTACTGGTGTTATACTAATTTTTTCTTTCAAGGTGTCGAAGGCTTTCTGCTGTTTTCCTCCCCACTGAAACACCTTGTTCAATCCTGTTAAAGCATGTAAGGGCGCTGCAATCAAGGAAAATTTAGCAATAAACTTTCTCCAATATTGTCCTACTCCTAGGAAGCTCCTAACTTCTGTATCAGATTTGGGTTTAGGCCATTTCACAATGACTTCAACCTTAGAGGGATCTATCTTCAATTCACCACCCCCTACAATATGACCCAAATGAATTTAAAGATGTTTTGCCAAATTCACATTTTGATAACTTAACATAGAGATTTTCTCTTTTCAAAACATCTAGAGTCTGCTTTACATGCTTCAAATGTTATTCCCATGTTTTATTGAAAACAAGAATGTCATCTAAATATACAAATACAAAATCATCAATAAAAGGTCGGAGTACATCATTCATGACTCTCATGAAAGTCGCAGGAGCATTGGTCAAGCCAAAAGGCATAACCAGCCATTCATACAACCCTTGCTTTGTTTTGAAAGTAGTCTTCCATGCATCTTGTTCTACAACTCTGACCTGATGGTAGCCACTACACAAGTCCAACTTGGAAAATTAAACATCTTCTTTCAACTGATCTAATAGATCATCTATGCGAGGAAGAGGATAACGATTCTTGATCACTATTTTATTCAGTGCTCTGTAATCAATGCAAATCCTCCATGAACCATCTTTCTTTCTCACCAACACGATTGGAGATCCTCATGGTGATGTGCTTGGTCTTATGAACCCTTTCTCAAGTAGCTCCTCTACCTGCTTTTTGATCTCTGCATTCTCTAAAGTGGATAACTTGTACAATCTGTTGTTAGGCAATGGAGCATCTTGCTGCAAATGAATATCATGTACAATTTCCCTTTTGGGTGGCAGACCTTTAGGTTCTTGAAATAGGATATCATATTCTGAAACAACTTTTTCTAAATCAGCTTTCTGTTTAGCATCATAGCCCTCAAATATATTGGCTTTATCAAGGTTCTTTTCCTTTACAACCATTAGTAAAAATTGCTTGCATGAATTTACAATTCTTTTCATCTACCCTAAGTTTATGAGAGTATAATTATTTTTTAGTTGATGAGCTCTTACAATATATTCTATTCCATATTTTGTGAGTTGATACTTATTTTCATCTATATAGAAAATATCTTTTCTATCATACAAGTAAGGACTTCCTAAAACAATACCACATATATCCAAGGGAACTATATCTAACTCAACCTCATCTACAAATGTTGACCCAAATGCAAACCTAAGTTTACAATGTCTAGTCACTTGTAGCTTTGCTTTATCACATACCTAACCTAATGGATATGGCTTCTTGTGAGGTGTGGTTAGTAGTCCCAAATTCTTCACAATTGCTTCAGAAATCAAGTTTACTTGTGATCCACTATCAAATAAAGTATCAATATTTTGATGCTTGGAAATAACACTAATATGAAAAGCTCATACCTTTTCCTCTCATTTTCTTCATTATCAATAGATTGTGCAGAATTACTAGTAGATGCTTCAGAATTTTTACCTTTTATACCTGTAGCTGTGACTGTTGTTTCATCACCTGATTTTTACCCCAAATCTTTCTGAATAGCAGCAACAGACTTCTTCTTCTTGCCATCGAACTTCTTAGGTTTCAGCTCCAGATACAAAGACCAACAGTGTTCATCATCATGTCCACCCTTCTTGCAGTGAGTGCATGAAGGTTTGTCTTTCTGTATAGCATTTGCCTTCCTCTCTTTCCATTCTACTTCTTCTTTTCCTTGTTCTTGCTTGCATCGGATTTTGATGACCCCCTAATCTCTGGGTTCACATTCTTGCCTCTAGCCTCTAGATGTGTAGCCTGAACGGATACCTCATCTATGCTAGTGGGGTTAAACATGAGAATGGTGTGCCTCAAATAGCGATGCAGACCACCTATATACTTCAACAAAGTTTCAGGTGAGTCTAGAGAAATGCCTAGAATTAAAGCTCTTTTTCTAAATTCCTGGGTATACCTTTATACACTTTGGCCCTTTAATTAGCGAAGAGTTTGCTAACTCATCATTGCTTGTTGCATATAAGCTAGTGGATAGAACTGTTTTTTAAAGGTAGAAACAAATTCACTCCAGGTAGAAAGAATTTTACCATGTTTCTTCAAATTAGCTTGGGTCCTTCCTTCCCACCACACTAGGGAGTTCCTCCAAGGCATAGGCTAGCCAGTTGAATTTCACTCCTTTCTGAATCAATGTTCTGCACCCTGCAATACACATCAATCTGTCTAATCCAGTTATCTAGCTTTTTTGCATTTAATTCTCCATCATTGACTGGCAAATCAAATTTTACATCTAATTTAATCAAAGATGTTTTCTTCTTTTTATTTTCAGGGCTAGAAGGAGGTGTTGATAGAGGAGGCTTTTCTCCTTTCCCTTTGCCTTCTGAATGGGAAAATAAAAGAGGTTCCTCTTCTCCTTTGCTTCGTTCGGGTGTTGAGGTGCTTGCACCTCGATCCTTCTTAAATTCCTGATACATTTCTTCCACCATGGCTCTCATGGTCATGAAACTGTCCATGAACTGAGAGTCTGATTCCAAGGGAATTTCTTCTGCCATTTTCCTCCTAGGATAGACTCTTCCATTTTCTGGGTTAGCCTCAACCAGTTCTCCTTCTCCTAATTTGAGCTTTAACCTAGTTAGCATTCAACAATCCAGCACAAGCTTGTCTAACCTTAGCAAACCTAAAGCTCTGATACCACTTGATCTGATAATGAGATCTTAGACAATTATTAAGGTATTATAGACTCATGTGCATGGATTTGCCCATGTTACTTTGTGCAATGGATCGATAAGATTGCGAAATACATAGACAATGAAGCAATTAAAGAACATAATAGACAAACACACATAAACACAACAAGTTTAATAAGGAGATCATCCAACACTCCTGGGCTACATCTCCTAGTCCAACCTTCAGTGGTGACCTCTCTATTATGTCTTCAGAAGCAGAGTTTTTACAAAAGTGAGCTCAATTTGAGTCTCACACAACATATACAAAACAACAAGGCTTTACTTGGATCCCCCAAGTCTTTCTGAGTACACAGACTCTCCTCACTAACTCTCTGTCTCTGTTTTCTCTCTGTCTCAGAACTACTTGTTTCTGTTTCTGTCAGTCTGTGGCTTTAAAGCCAATCGATGTTGTCTATTGTTTCTTCTTCTCGGTCTCTCTGGCTTCCCAGCCTATGTCCGCTTAGATCCCCCTCCACGCGTTAGCAATCATGCCAAATGCTTTCAGGGATGGTGGCCACTTTTTCTGTAATGTAATGGGTCATTGGGCCTTTGAAATCCCAAAAATGGTCATTTTCAATTTACACAGAGAAACACTGCAAAACACAGAAAAAATCTGCCAAACATTGTTCATCGAACTTCAAATATTCATAAATTTGTACTATTTTTCTATCGGGTCTACCTTTATATCGTGATCGCATCTCAACCGTTGATCTAAGGGATCTTGATCCAACGGCTGAGGTTCATTTCAAGCAATGAAGGCGTATGGAGATTACCTGCCTGAAAAGGCAGTTTTCTCATGCCATGTGTCATTCAGTGGATGGGATTGGGCAAAGCCCTGCCAAAACCACTTAGTGCCTATGGCCCGCCCGAAATTCCACTTGTTTCGGATATCAAAACATATATACCTGCATGTATAAACCCTTTTGGGTCTAGTTTATCGCTTTATTCGCATTTCTTTTGTTTTTCATTCATTTAACGAGAATGCAATTTACATTGAAAAATCCCTTTACTGGACTTGAAATATTATCAAATATCATTCATAACATTATCAAGTCCGGCTATCGCAGTCATTGTTATTATCGGCCCCGCTCCTTTGCATAGCTCCAATGCAATATTGCGATATCACAATCGCATGTCGCCGATCCTCCAGGCCGCGTTAAGTCCATATATATAGCGATATCACAATCGCATGTCGCCGATCCTCCAGGCCGCGTTAAGTCCATACATATATATATATATATATATATATATATATATATATATATTATATATATATATATATATATATATATATATATATATATATATATTATCAGTGATGCGATAGCGCAATGAATCTAGACCGTTGATCTACGCGCATAGATCAACGACTCTCATTTGATCGCGTTGATCTCCATCGCGCTTCATAAATAGCCACCTCTGATAGCCTTCGCCGATTGTGATATGCCAATTGGATCTGGACCATTGATCATCCAAATCTGAGGGCTCTCATGCAAAGTAGTTTTAAGCCCCCAATAGCTCTGTTTTTTAATGTTTTTCATGCCCAATAGTGTTATCCGCATTTTTTAAAGGATTTCTTTTTTCAATAGTTGTTTAACTATATGAAGACTTATAGGGTTTTAGGATCCATTTGGATCAAGCTTCTTCCATGCTTCTAGCGTTGTCGTCTTCTAAACGAACATTTGTTCATTTTTGACCTTGTACTCGCTTCTCATGCTCAGCACACATTGCTAGCGGCCTGAATATCTGCAATCACACTTGCCTGCAGTGTGTGAAGGAATTCAGTGGGGAGCACAACCAAGTTTAGACCAATATTCCTTAGAGCGTTGACAGTAGCCTTGTCAGCCTTCGCTCTTGTGCTCAGGGCTCCATTATGTAGCACAATTACTCGAAGATCCAAGGATCGAACCAACTCTGTTGCTTGAGTGGTCCCTGATGCCAAACTAGTTGACGTCGCGCTGCTCAGCCCTGCACCTGCCTGCATCAGCACTGCTCCCAACACGATACATGACGTGTCCACATGCACATGAAATTCCTTCTTCCAATCTGAGAAGACTAGGATCGGCGTGGCGACCATTTTTTCTTTCAAGACATCGAGACTCCACTGACATTCCTCATTCCAACAAAATGTAGCATCCTTTTTCAATAAATTTTCCCTGGGCGCGGTTATCTGGGCATAACTCTTGATCAACTTTCGATAGTATCCAGTATGAGCTAGTGTTGTGCACAGCTGTTTAACACTCCTTGGCATCTCCAAATTAATTATGACCGTGATCTTAGCAGGGTCCACCATGAATCCTTGTCTACACGCTACATGACCCAATAAGATTCTGAAAGGGACACAAAATAAACACTTCTTCAAGTTTAGCGCTATCTAATACCTCTGGCACGTATCCAACATCGAGTGAAAACTAGCTACATGGAACTTTACCAATCCAAACATTGTCCAATCGTCAAAGTATACCTCCAAAAATTTGTGAATGAACTCCATGAATGCCGCAATGACTACGCGCGAGAAGATCGTCGATTCATTTTTTAGCCCAAAAGGCATGACCATATACTGAAAGTAGCCCCACTCAGTCACGAAAGTCATCTTTCTCCTATCTTCTGGTGCGATCTTTATCTGATGGTACCTAGAGAACCCATCAGTGAACGAATATGCTTCATGTTCGCCAACATTATCTAATACCTCATATGTGAATGGAGTTGGAAAAGGATCATGAATACAAGCATCATTCAGCTTCCTGAGATCTACGCAAATCCTTATCTCATCCTTCTACTTATTTTCCTAAACCACCATTGGACTTACCTAATCGGACTCCTCCACGGTTCAATAATACATACTGCCAACATCTTGTCCAACTCCAAATGGACCTTTTCCTTGTACTTAGGATTAAGGCGATATGGCCTATGCTTAACAAGCTTCGCGTCTCATTTCAAGGTTATTTTTATCACTCCTAAATCGCTTATTATCCCCTTCAAGTGTGAAAACTTTGTAGGGAAAAAATCCTGGTACTCGCGAAGCAACTCAACAACCTTATCGACTGTAGCATCATCCCAATAGTCCCCTATATTTGAAAACTTCAGCTCCGCCTATGTTCCAATGTTCACTTGTCTAATTTTGAGTGGCGCGGTGATGTTTAGATTCTCTATCTGCAACCCCTCAACTTTGTGGTGACCTTCTGCCTCTGGGATATTAATGTTCCTTGGATCATCCTCTTCTTCTTCAGTAATCACATTGTAGCACTCCAGAGCATGGTGTAGTTGGGTGGTCCAATCTAGTTGAATCAGATCCTTCGGTATTTTGAAGATAGCTGCCTTGACCTCCTGCAATGCTTCATCGATGCACTTGAATCCATCTTCAAAGTTGAATGTCATCACAAATCCCTGTCTCAAGATATCCCATTCATCCATGCCTTGGTTGAGCTCGGTTTCCAGGTACCAATTCATTGTTATTACATCTAACGTATGACAAGACAAATGCACCTATTCTAGTTGCGGCTCTGCTCGATAAGCATCGGTCCATTTTGCTAAGTGATCGCGCAGATCACTCCTCCCATCATATTTCTCTATCAATCATACTTTTGGGCAACCAAATCGCACCCTCATCATTCTTCTGTATTCATGCCATCCATTAAAATTTTCTTTATGCGTACCCCAGCATCTTGCAAATGTAGCACACAATGCCAAATCCAATGCTTGGAAGCGATGCTTCTCAGACACTTCCCTTTCAAATGAATCCAAAAATTTATCTATGTCAGTTAGACCATCATAATAAGGCAAACTCCTTACCTCCGATGATACACAACACAACGATTTAGTCATCATGTTACAGTACAACGTAGATACTTCATGCAACCTATTCTTCCAGTGTTCCAACTCCTCATCTGAATCTGATGTACAAGAACTTTCGCGGGTCCCATGTAATGCATCCATTTGTTGTCGGATTAACCCAATCTTGGTCTCGCGCTATTATTTTGTAGATTTGGTCCAAATCATCGTCACTTTCATAATTGTGGACCGGTTCAGTATAGTGCGGTCCTTCTACAGGGTCTAGAGATACTACCACGCGGAGCAATTTCCTCTCAAATTGATCACCCCATTCATGTCAATAGCCCAATCGATCCCCAAGGAGTGTGGGGTAGGGATTTCTATCATCGACAATCTCTATCACTTCAAAATCAGTGAATGATCTCACGCATTCAATATCCACTGTCGCTCCCTGCAATATTCCCAAGGGAATAATCTTTTGTTGATTCACCATCCTCAATTGAATCTAAGACCACTGCAGCACAAGTCTCCCCATTCTCTCCCATGTTTGTTTAGGAAAAACATTCGCATTTTACCCAAGATCCAAAATAACTTGGTCCATTTCATACTCTCCTATTTGTGCAGTGAGCCTCATCTCACGCCCTGTTCTTGCCTTATGTTTACCAATTCTCCTGACCACGCGCAATCCCTCAGGAGTATTTTCTTTACCGGCACATTTATTTATCAACTCTTATAATCCTTTCACGACCTTGCTATCGTGTATCATCTTCATACAAGTCTCCAAAAAGGTAGTAAGCATGGATCGGTCCATTTCTTGAGACTACTTATCCTGACTTCCTGAGGTAGAAGCCTCAGCGAAGCTTTTCTTCGCTTAAATGACAGTTTCTTTCACGCGCTCTAGATCAAAGCCAACCTCCTTCTCTAGAGCTTTGCGGACCCATTCACTTTATTTAGGTTGCTTTCCGTTATCTTTCTTAGTTGTCATTCCGCTATGCAACACAATATTCACATTAGGATCCTCTTCGTGGGGTTTAGCGCTCATCATCCGCAGGTTCTAGGTAGACTGTTGAGGCTGCGTCCCCTTTTCCCACATCTTAGCTATTACTACAAGGCATTCTTCTGTCGCGTGGTCAAACTGAGTACAGTATCATTATGATGGGTGCGTCGAGTTCGTACATTCTCGTGCGTAGTGTCCTATCCCTCCACAATTTTAGCAAATAACTTGTACCTGACCTCTCACAGGTCCTCCTCCACCTCGGCCTCATCCGCGCCCCTGATATCCTCCTCGCACTCCCCAATGCCTTGATCCGGAGGTCGAGTCTCTGTCTGCATCCGATACGCAGGTGTCCTTTCCATCATCAACTCATAGCTATGGCAGTTACGCTCATTGTGACCCACTGATTTGCAGAAGTTGCAGAACAGTTGTTGCGGTGTCTATACAAATTTCTGTAGCAAGTGACAATTATTTGTCACAAGGTTTCCAGCTACCTGACATATAGCACACCATAGCGTGGGCCTCGTACTTGGCCCTGCTTGAGCTTCCACCTCAAAGGCATCAACCCTCCTCCTGCAATGTAATTTGTGAAGACAAGGAAGTGATCTTTATCATGCCCCTAGCTCTTACATTTCAGGCACTAAACTTCTTCACGCAACTCTGGTTGAGTTGTTCTATCCTTCTTCAGACTTTGGAATTCTAGGCAAAGATTCTGCAAATCCGTGTGAATCTGTTGAACTCCCAAAGAAGCATCTTGAATTAGTGTCTCGTGCAGTCTCATTGCAATATCCAGGGCTTCCGGTCGGATCCCAATCTTTTACTGTGATAAATCAACCCTTAGATGAGGCAAGAGAGAAGCCACAAACCATTCGCTGTGTTGCCTATCTGTAAGATTCATGTTAGCTTTGTGGATCTTACATTTTAGTCTTTGATCCAGCTTGCATGTTTTCTTGCTTGGCTTCATCATGATTTCCTTGAATCTAATGATTGATTGTGCTTTAGACTTGGGCATACTGAATTCCTTATTCAGCGCAGTCTGAATGTCTGCCAACATAGTTGTCCGGTTATCGGTGCAATACTTAATGTACCACGTTAGCACGTGATCTTGTAAAGTAGTAACCAACATTGTTTCCTTCATCTGATCATCTGTAATGTTTTAGGTTGTCCATATGACCTTCACAATGAATAAAAACTAGTTCAGGTCCTCATTTCCCAAGCCCTTGAAAACAGGTAACTTCATTGCATTCACCATATTGAACGGTGGCGAAGGTGGTGGTGGTGTGGGCAAAGGTGTATGCCATGGAGGTAAATATGGAGGTGGTGTGGTAATATGATGGGGCCTAGAAGAGGGAGAATTTCTGAAGGTCGGAAGATGAGAGCGCGCGTCGGCGATTTGAAGAGTTAGGGTTCTCCTGACAGGAAGCCTGTGGCAGCAGAGCTCCTGCTCTGCACATTCAGAACCGTTCACCGCTGCCAGTACTCCAGGACACAGGCAGATCAGGCGGTCCCAATGATACCCCCACAGGGGGATGAGGCAGTCCTTAAGCCCGTCGATGGAAGCCAGCAAGGACCAGAAGGTAATGCAAATCCAGATTCAGCCAATCAAGGAAAATCCGCACAGGAACCACAGACAGAAGCTGATCCTCAAGGCTCAAATGAAAATCAAAAGGTTAGTTCGTCCACCTGTAAACCCGTTGCCACTCATAGGCCAGAAGTTGAACTGCCTAGTGAAAGAATAAATGGAAGAATACAATACATGCATGATCATGCGCTCATAGGAAAATTTTTGGGCTTCTGGCCAAATGAAAGAGCTCTAAGAGGTTGGATAAATCATAAATGGAAGCCAAAGGGAGAAATAACCCTTCTCCTAGGGCCCAAAGGTTTCTTTACAGCTATTTTCAACTGCTTGGAAGATCGAAATAGAGTATTTGATGGAGGGCCTTATTTTTTCAACTCAGCTGGGCTCTATCTCAGAGAATGGGCAGCACGTTTTAATCCAGATAATGAAGACCTTAGTTATGCGCCAGTATGGATCCGTCTCTACTCGTTGCCATGGGAATATTGGGATGAAGATTCTCTAAAGTCCATTGGATCAATGATAGGGGATTTCATTAAATTTGCTGAAGAAACCAAAACGGTGAAACCCACCACATTTGTCTCCTACGCTCGAATCTGTGTTTACATGGATCTAAAGCAACCCCTGTCGGACACTGTCAGACTTTTCCATGAGGATCATGACTGGGTCCAAGTGATTGATTATGAACAAGTACCCTTTCGATGCAGAAAATGTCATGCGATTGGCCATTTATTCCGAGATTGTCCCCTGAATAAGAAAGAAGCAACACCACTGAATCCCGAATCCCAACAACAGAATGGCTTCACTAAAGTGACCAACCGCAGACGAAGCAACAAGAAGCCGAATGCTCCTCCAAAATCTTCACCAGGGGAGAACCAAAACCCTTCTACCAGCAATAGTTTTGAAGCGCTAGCAAAAATGACATCGCCAGATGAACTCAGCAAGGAAAAGACAACTCACGAGACAACAGCGCCGAAGAAATCAAGCCCGTCTCAGCAAAGTGAAAAAAATCCACAGATCTCCGATCCCGGAAGCAGCCCAGATATGGATATCGACAAACCTTTGCAGAGTAAAGACAAAGGGAAGGAGGTAGATGAACATTCGCAAGAAACTCAACCCATGGAAGATGACAGTGATACAATTGATATAGGGCAACTGGATCTCATAGGAATGGAACAAGCTTGCAAACTAGGGAACTTTGAAAAAATCCAAGAAACACAAGTTGACAATTTGGTGGAAATATTAAGCAAGGCACAAAAGAAGTACTCCCTTGGAATACAAACTGGAAGCAAATGGGATGGAAAGTTTGCTTTTAAAGACAGTAAAAAAAGAGGCAGAAAAACAGAGTTGGAAAGAACTATCAAGCTTGGAGCAATTCTAGTGGGGTCTGGCAGATATGCCAAACTCACTAAGTACTTCAACACCAACTTCAACCCTTCCCAATGAAGTTAATCTCTTGGAACATAAGAGGGCTCAATAGCCCCAGGAAAAGTAAACTCCTAAAAAACTTGATCATGGAAGAACAACCAGCAATCTTATTTCTCCAAGAAACTAAATGCTCTCTAAACTTTATAGAAAGAGCAGCGGCTAAAGCATGGGCGGGAGGCCAAGTAACAGCAGTGGAAGAGCAAGGAGCCTCAGGAGGACTTGCAATTCTTTGGGATGCCAGAAAGATTCAGTTAACTAATATTCATGCTAATAAAAGCTTCATTCAGGCCTGTTTTCATCTCATAGGTACCAACATTCATGGACATTTAACGAATGTCTATTTTCCCCAAGAAACGCAGCAGAAAGCAGCAATTCTACATTCAATAGCCAGGCTCAATCAGGACAGATTACATCCGTTGTGGGTAACAGGAGGTGACTTTAACATGATAGCTAACTCAGAGGAAAAGATAGGAGGACGCTGCAGACCCAACAAAGATGGAACACTTCTAAAGGACTTCATTCAAAGCAACTGGCTTATAGACCTTCCTACAGCTAATGGCCTTTATACTTGGACGAACAAAAGGATTATTCCCATGCAGATTGCGTCGCGTCTGGACAGGTTCTTGATCTCTGACAATGCTATCCATGTGGGAGGCGAATTTACAGCACACATTATCCCTTTCTCAGGTTCAGATCATTGGCCCATAGAAATGAATTGGAAGAGACCGGGCAACAACAGCAAAAAACCTTTCAGATTTGAAGCATTCTGGCTCTCACATCCAGAATTCAAGGATTTCATAACTACAACTTGGCAAAACAGCAACCCTATAGAGCAATCCAAAATGGCCAGATTTCAAAAGAAATTGAAGTTCTTAAAAGGAGAAATCAAGAAATGGAATAAGGAAAACTTTGGCAACATCTTTAAGGAAAAGGAATCGATCCTTCAGGATCTCAAATCCATTCAACAAAGACTAATTTTAGAAGGATGGACAGAGGAGCTGGCGCACAAGGAACAAGAACTGGAAAGTAAATTACAGGAACGAGAGCAACAAGAGGAAGTTCTATGGAGACAAAAATCCCGCATCAGATGGCTGAAGGAAGGTGAGAAGAATACCCAGTTTTTCCATAGAACCACAGTGCAACGAAGAATGCACAATCAAATCTCTCAGGTTATAAATGCTCAAGGCGACAAACTGGAAACCCAGGAGGATATAGAAAAGGAATTCCTCAATTATTTCAAAGACATGAGCCAAGAGCCAAATATCAACAGAGATGAGGCCATAAATAACATAACCAGGAATATACCGCGCCTTGTGTCTGAGGATCAAAACACCCTGCTTCTTAAACCCATCAGTTTACAGGAGGTGGAATCCGCTGCAAAATCTTTAAAAGCTGGTAAGGCTCCAGGTCCCGATGGTTTTTCTTCAAACTTCTTTCATCACTTCTGGGAACTAATTAAATGGGAGGTTTGGCAAGTGGTAGAAGAGTCTCGAAGCCTACGATGGATGTATCCAGGTCTCAATGCCACCTTTATAGCCTTAATCCCTAAATTGGAAAACTCCAGCACCCCCGACAAATTCAGGCCCATCGCTCTATGTAATATTATCTACAAGATTGTCTCTAAAGTGGTGGCAATAAGACTAAAACCAATATTGCCAGGCATCATCTCCCCGGAGCAATCAGGGTATGTTGAAGGAAGGCAAATTACTGATGGAATAATTCTTTCGCATGAAATCATCCATTCTCTAAAGTTCGCAAAAAAACCAGGTATGCTTTTAAAAATTGATCTTTCCAAAGCTTTTGATAGCATAAGCTGGGTTTATATGGAAAAAATTTTGAGTGCTTTTGGTTTTGCATATCCTTGGATCCGATGGATCATGAATATGGTCTCTTCCTCCTTCTTCTCCATTCTGATAAATGGGATTCCTTCTGCCACTTTCCGCCCCTCTCGAGGATTGAGGCAAGGCGACCCCTTGTCTCCCTTCTTGTTTATAATTATGGCGGAAGGTCTGGGAAGAAGCCTTCATGCTGCTCTTCAGTCCAATGCTCTCAAAGGCATCTCTCTCCATGGCGCGCCCACTGTCTCTCATCAGCAATTCGTTGACGACAATATGATCTTTGGCCACCCCTCTGTTCAAGAAGCTCGAGCTCTCAACTCTTTGCTTAACATTTTCTCTACTGCTTCAGGGGCTTGCATCAATAGGATCAAGTCTCAAATCTTCTTTTTTAACACCCACCCGACCACTCAGCGATCCATAGCGCGAATCTTGGGATTCTCCATTGCTTCCTTACCATCCACTTACCTTGGCGCCCCTCTCATTGAGTCAGCTAGGAAACATTCTTCCTGGACAATCCTTTTGGACAAGCTGGAAAACAGGCTTCTGCTCTGGACTCACCGCTCCCTAAACATGGCAAGCAGACTTGTGCTCATTAAAGTTGTTTTACAATCCATGCCTCTTTACTTATTTTCTATTCTGGCAGCGCCAAAGTGGGTTCTAAAAGCCATCAAGAAGCTGCAACGTAACTACTTGTGGGGCAGCTCTGGTCACAATAGGAAATGGGCGTTAATTAAATGGGAAAAAGCATGCCTCCCTAAGAAAGTGGGAGGAATTGGTCTCAGAGATCCTGAACACAGCAATGCGATCATGGGAGCAAAAATTTGGTGGAAATGGCTAGCGTTCCCAGAAACATTATGGGCAAAATTCTGGTCTGCTAAATATACCAGCAATCTACCTCTTGAGGAACGTATAAGAATGACAGAAACTAGCAAAGGCTCAATTATCTGGGGTTCTGCGATTATGCACAGAAATCTTATACAAAGTCATAGTTTCTGGGAAGTGAAGGACGGCAGCACTGCGCGCTTTTGGATGGATTCTTGGCAACAATCCCCACGACTCGCCAACGTCATTCAAGGAATCCCTGATCACCAATTGCACCAACAGGAAAAGGTAAACCAATTCTGGCATGATCATGGAAACTCAGATCATAGGATTTGGAGAAAAACCCAAGAGTTGATCCCAAACAGTTCAGAAGATGCCCAACATTCCCTTGCTGAAGAGCTCCAAAAAAGACAAATCCTTAAATCGACTGAGCAGGACAAATTAAGGTGGGGTTATGAAGAGAAAGGAACCTACACGACCAAAGAAGCTTACCACATTATTATCAAAGATCAGCTCATCAAGGACAAACTTTGGGAAAAAATATGGAACCCCCCGATCTGGCCAAAAATATCTACATTCCTATGGCTACTCTCCCACAACAGGATACTCACCTGGGATAATCTCAGAAAAAGAAAATTCGAAGGACCCTCAATATGCTTCAACTGCAAAATGGAGGAGGAAACAGCTGTGCACCTTATGCAATTATGCCCTCTTAGCAGGCAAATGTGGGAGAAAGTTACCTTTCGCTGCCAAAAGGAAGGACGCGAGATAGGAAATGTAAATAATACTTTAAGAAACTGGCCTCAGCACCCGTTTCAAAGCAGCATCCTAAATTCGCTATGGCAAATATTTCCCGGAATTGTTATGTGGAATCTCTGGAAAGAGAGAAACCGCAGAATCTTCAAAGACCACTCAATGGATGTGCAGCAAGTTTGGCAGACTATAGTCATGAATATACAGGAAACTCTATCTATCAAAAGCTGGTCTCAGGAGGATTTCCCTTCCAACAACAAGGAACAGGCAATCTAGAATAATTGGCAAATTCATTTAAGCTCAACCAACTTCCCTGCAAGAAGCATTAATAAACAGAAGGATACTCCCTCTCACTGGACCCCTCCACCTCCCAATTCATTTATGCTCAACTTTGATGGGGCTTCCAAGGGTAATCCGGGAGCTACAGGATATGGTGGAGTTATCAGAGATCACAATGGACAAGTGCTTAAAGTCTTCTTTGGCTCCATTGGCTGGAATACAAATAACGTCGCTGAACTCGAAGGATTATGGAAAGGTCTCAACATTGCTCAAAAGGATAACTTCTTTCCCCTAATTGTGGAGGGAGACTCTCAAATCTTAATCAACATGGCCATTAAGATTCAACAAGGCACAGAGGCACAGAAGATTAGTAGAAGCTGGAGAATGGTAGCAAGGCTGGAGCAACTTCAGTTCTGGCTAAGGGATAACAAAGCTGCAACTTTCAACCATATCAGACGCGAAGGAAATAAATTAGCAGATTTCTTAGCTAACATAGGAGCAGAAAGAGGAAAAAATCATTTTGAAGGATCCCTCCAAGGCAATGTACCAATGAATGCATGGTACACCTTCCAGGAAATCTCAAAAAAAGATGTTCAGAGGCAGGTTCAAGACCACCCAGATGCGGGTGTCAAAGCTTGATTTGAAATGTCATTACGCCCCACGCATAAGCCACATGGCTTCACGCTCCCGCCAGGTGGTCTCCATGGTATTATTCAGGTTCTGGGTGCCAGTACATTCAGGGGCATTAAAAGCCCTTCAAGACAGGAGGATTATCGAGGTCCTGAGGCCAGAGCATTTATCATGGCGCCTACAAACTATGGTTCAGGTATGCGAGCCGGCTCCGGTTTTATTCCTGCGACTGTTCAGGGAATTGTTCAGGGAAATTCTGCAAACGGAATTCCCATCCGCGTCGCCATCTTTTGCCCAGTGTTCAGGATTGTGCGCTCAGTTCAGACGAATGTGCAGGGGATTATCCATAACAGTATTTGCAGGACCCGTCGCAGGTATAGATCAGTCAATTTCTGTTTGCTCAGTTGGGTAAAGCTCATTACGCCCCTCATGGCTCCTCGCGGTGGTTATAAGACACCTCGCAGGGGAGGACACTCAAGCCAGTCCAGTGGCACAAAACAGAGAAGACAGACCAGCCCGAAAAGGATTTCTCCCTTAGCGTGCGCTTCGCCTCCCTCTGGTGCCTCAACGCCTTCCGAGGATTTGGATAACGTGGTTCAAATTGCTACTCTCTGCTACCATCGTCGCACAAACAAACCAGTGATCAGAGCCCGCATCACAGTCATCTTCGATGAGGAGGATGAGGTGGAGGACAGTCGCAATCAGGATTCAGGGGAGAAAATGCCCACCACCTCTGATAATTCTTTCAAGGCTCAGGACACCTCCTACAATCCAGAGGTTCAAAGTAGAATGGAGGGAGATAGCACTGAAGTTCACTCGGCAGAGCAGGCGGAAGATGCCAAAGAACTTCGCAGCCTCAAACGCAAAGCACCAATGACCTCGGCTGAAGGATCAATGCAGCCTCAGACGGATTCTCCTGGCAGTGGCTTGAAAATTGAGGAAGAGGAAGACTCGCTGGACTACAAACTTTATCTTAAACTGCCTCCTGGCTATGACAGCATCAAGGACGTCCCTGTTGGAGTCGAAGTTTCTTGGGAGCCAGACCCGATCCAGGCAGCTGAAGAACGGAAGCAAAGACTACTGGTTCGCGAAGCTGAGGCGAAAAAAGGCAAAAACAAATGACCACCGACCTCTCTGGGGTAAGCCTGTACTCAGGCGAACCGCTTCTTTTTGTCTTTTGTTCAAAGTCCTGGCTAGATAGTTTGCATTCTCTGAAGCTTAGCAACTATGTAAAATCAGTCCCCTGCCTCAGATCTCGTGGTCGGATCCCACTAATGGGTTGTTGGTCTGTCTTAGTCATGTTTAATTGGTCCAGGTTGGACAATTTTTGTTCAAGACATGTCTTTTTTGGAGTTTTGTTTTTTTTCTGGCTCTTACAAGCAGAAATATCAGTTGTAATGAGAATTTCTTGACAGAGAGCTGATCCATGGCTCTCAGAGGTGTATACCTCTTGTAAATATTTTCTCTCCCTTTTTTAATACATTAGTTCAGTCTTTACTTAGCAAAAAAAAAAATATGGAGGTGGTGTGGGTGGATGGGGTATTTGCGGGAACCCTTGCCTTATTAACTATACAACGCTCTGCGGTGAAGCCTATGATGGTCCTTCATTGTCACTTAGAGGAGGCTCAATCAGCGGGCTATATTTAGGACCTATTCTCCATCTATCCATGAATAACTTTCCACTTCACGTAGCTCCAAACATCAAGGTAATTGCATAAATCACTTTTCACACAAGAGCATTTTAATCCAAGTATTCAAAGATCTTAAATACTTACCTCGCAGTCCCTTGAAGAAGGGTCGCTTTGCTTCGTTGTAGTTGACCGATGTATCAACCACGAACTTTGTCACAAACCCTCTAATGGCATGATCAAGAAAGTGATTGACAGCGCACACAATCTTATCTTCAGAGGCTTCCAATCTCTGCACTTGCTCCGAGGTCCACACTATTGGACCATTAAGCCTCCACATTCCTTGGCCAGCTGCCAATTTAGCGATCCACTCATATAGCTAGATCAAGAAGGAACATAAGAAAATTTCATGTATCTCTATGTACAGATACCTGTCCAACCATTGTTCTTTCGTCAATCGCGGATTCTTGTTTTCCTGTGCAGAAAATTCATGGATTTTTCTATCCAACCGCTCCTCAATTTCTTTCTTTGTTGGATTCCATTGATTCGACATCACATATCTCTTTATGCAGATTTCGGTCTTGGAAATGGAACCATTTGTTAGCTTAGTGGGTCCTGACCCATGTTCAGAGTTAAGTTTGCCAAAAAACATTCCTACACTACTGACCCTTTCGGCATCAACCCACGAAGCGCGAACTGAAGTCTCATCTGAAGCAGTATGGGCGGATGTTGGAACCAAGTTTTTGCACCTAGATATTAGTGTAATGTTATTTTGTGCCGTAAACCTACCTTCGCACAGATCAATAAGCCTCTAAGACTTATCAATATAACTTCCTTTAACCAACCTCTAGACCTTTGCAAAGGTCTACGACTGTCTTTCACAAACCCTAAACAGGGGAATCAACCATTTACGTGCCTCTGTAATTACACTTAATTACGTATTTACTCGGATCGACTTAAATATTTGATAGCATTAACATGCAACCATATATTCTTCGTGTAAACAATTATTATTACTTGCATTTATATGGCAATGTAATTGATGTAAAATCGTGCATCAATACAGTATTAATTCATAAGCCCATCATTTGTCATAACATAATAGCACATTCATTCATAGCAGAAATAGATAGACAAAATGCAAATATTTCTAGAATAATCTCTTTATTGATACTTCAGTTCTTACAAACTCAAGACTTCCCTACTCACTCAGCTGCAGGGGTCTGCGCCCTCAGTTGCGGACTCTACTCTAGGCCTCTGCACACACAGCTGTAGAGATTCTATTATACTCTAAGACTTCTTTGCTCTTTCTTCTATTGAGCCATTACATTTGTTGATCTCTAATATCCTTCCTTAGACTCTCTAAGACTCTCCTACTTATACAATCCCATCGTCCGCGGACCATGGGCAGGTCTATACAAGCCGACAAAACTTACATAACAAAAGGGTAAAATCCTTTATGAAAATTTACCATATACACGCTCTGCGACCACAACTTTCATAGACTTTACACTTTACATAACAAAAAAATTGGCTTTCTTCCCCAAAACTTGGGCTTTTTCGCCAAAATTGACCGTAGGGGACCCCGTCCCAACACCATTATAAAATTGAGTTCCACAAGCTATAAAGACTATTTCATTCCACCTCTCTCTCTCTCTCATATTCATTGCTAAAGAGCTCTCATTCACCAACAAGACATTTCCTCACCATTTTTAGAGGCAGCAACACTCCTAAGGGCCATCCAAGCAGTTTTGCCATGTTTTCTCCAGATTTCACTGCATTTTCCAGATTTCGCTGCGTTTTCTAGATTTCGCTGCATTTTCTCAAGATTTCACTGTGTTTTCTCTCTACTAGCCATAAAAATTGTTTTCAACATTTTTCAACAGTATTTCAAGCATCCCACGGCCTTCTGAAAGTAAGTTTAACTCTCTTCAGCTCTCCATAGGTCTGTTTCCCTTGTTTTCATGTTGCAAACCTTTATCACTCTCTTCGTTGTGTTTTTACTATTTCCCTAGTTGGACCATGTTTTAATTCTCTAGTCCATACCCTATACCCATTTTTCCCCATTCCACTTCCTAAAGGTCCCTAACACCCCTTCCCATCTCCCAAAATTTTCCTACCCTCTTTCCCTTTCCCTAAACCCTCCATCCTATCTCCTCATCCAAATCCCTTACTTTCCTAATTAGGGCTTTAGTTGCACACAGTCAAAATGGGGGAGGGGAAGAAATCCTATAACAAATGAGGTCAAATATTGAGATATTAACCACTAAAAATTGAGGAGTTGATGTCTTCCCCACTGTCCAACTAGTGCTTTGAGAATATAGAGTGTTTAGGGTTTTGTGAGGTAGTTCAAAGAGCCAAATACCATGACAAATTGACTAGTTTGTTTTCCACTAATTTGTGGAGAGATTAGGTCACTATTACAGGTGTTGATTTCACTATTTCAACTAAAATCATAGCAACAACCACATGGATACCCAAAAATGGAGAAAAATGGTTTAAGAGTCATGACTTGGACCTGCAAAACTATCAACCTTTCATCAAAGGCCACTACAGATACAACAATAAGTTTTTCTTTTTGCACAACTCCTTGAGAAATTTTCTCCATTGATGAGGGTTATAATGAAATAATTTACATGTGAAGGCAGATTCTCAAGATTCTACAAATACCATGTCATATTTCTCATGCATTTCACAGGGGTAAAGCCACTCAACCTATCCTACTACCTCTAAAAACGTTTAGCTAAGATGGCAGAGAAGGTGTAGCATAGATAGAGTTATCATGAAAAAATACTTTTCACCATGCCCTCATAAAGATTATTGTATTGCATCAACTTTCTCAAAAGAATATCACTTGGGAAACATTTATTCAGTCGGATGTCTTGTTGCCTTCTGTTAATCAATCCATAAGCCCAAGTACATCATCAACATCACCTAAGAATGTGAAGAGTGGCTCATCTAGAAGATGTGCAGTTGAGAGGATACCTAGGCCTGAAGTGACTTAGACATATTAGAAAGGAAGGAGGCTTGTGTTTACTCCAAATTGTGTGGAAGGGGCCAAGCTTACATCAGCAACATCGGCAAAGCAGGGATCACAATCACAACATGAAGCACCATTGCAAGATGAGGAACAATTTCATCTTGACACTATCATGGTTGACTTTAAGGTTAATGGGGAGCATAAGAAAATGGAGCAGTTCATCATCGAGAAAGACGTTGAGATAGAAAATCTCAAGGACAGTTTATCAAAGGCAAACTTCATGATTTCATTCCTAGAGCAGGAGAATCAACAATTGAAGGTAAAGTAGCTACTTTTGGAAAAGTATGAGGTTGATGTTGGCAAAGAGGATATAAAGAGAAAATCAGTGATGGATGCAGAGGATTCAGATGAACGTCGAGAGCAGGTGACAAGGAAAAGGCCAAGGACTAGAGGCCTCAAAAGAGCACTTCAGCAAGAAAGAGAGCAGATGACTTTAGTTGACCTAATTTCAGCAGAAATCAAAGAGAAAAGAGAATTTTGGCTTGACAAGGTGAATTTTCATTTGGAGAAGCTTCTCAAGAGGGCTAAAAGAGACAACATGCTGCAAAGACACATGACCATGCATTACCACACAAGGAATTAGGTTGCTAGGGTTAAGGTTAAGAATTGAAAGCAAAACTCAAAGAAACCCTAATCAAGGAAAAAGGGAAGGTAAAGTTGAATTTTCTTGTTGATGTCTCCCTCATAGCATAACATGGCACCTGAGAACTTCATAAACCAATTTTGAGAATTTTTGGAGAACTTTTGGTTTTTTATGAATTTTTGCACATTTTGACACAGTCATGTGTTAGGGAGCTCCAAATCACTTTTTGCTTACATATCTAGATTTGGAATGCTTTATAAATCACATTTGTCCTGAGGGGAACATACTTTTAGCAAGTTTTGATAGGTGAAAATTCCCAAAAACCACCTAAAAACTACCTTTTTGCCACCGTGTTGAATACCAGCTACGTTTTCCAGAGTACCTGTGGGAGAATTCAATTTTGAGGGACTAGAAGTGACTTTCTTCAACTCCTGAAGAGTCTATCATGTAGCAGACATCCACAAATTTCCAATGAACCATCAAGACCAGAATTTGGACTTCAAGAAGGCCTTTAAAACCCAGTTCTCCCAAATTTGTTGCGTTTTCTCTAGGCTCGCAGCGTTTTTGGCTAATTTCGCTGCATATTTTCCATGACAATTTTCTTTTAGTTTTGTCAAGTGGATTCGAATTTTTATGGTGTAATTGATTAACCTTGATGTAAATATGATGTAGATGAGTAAATAGCATTATTAAGGTTTTTTAAAGAAAAGTTAGGATTCATTAATGAGAGTGGTTTGAGTCAAAGTTAATTGGAAGAGTTGTTTTAACCTCCCTAGACATTAGGGTTTGGTTGTAACACCTCATGTAGCAGTTCCTAAACTCATGGATTCGACCCCTGAGAGCAGGGAGATGATGTTTTGATCGATATGTATCTATCTTTTAGTCATAGAACATATTATACATCAGAGAAGAGAACACGTGTAGGTTGTACTTGGACACTTTATTCAGGAGCAATTTGCAACTGTTATCTAGGAATTCATGTGTAGTGAGTTTGTGATCATGTATTTTCTTTGTTTTAGTTTTATTTGAATTATATACATCTCTCCTTTCATATCTTGTTTCTTCAGTGGTTTTCCTTAAAGTTTATAAACAAAATTCTTTGCATAAAGCTTTGTTTTATGGGAATATCATTTTGTGTAATTTTCCTTCTTACTTAATGATTTCATGGTGCTCGTGATCATTAAGACCTTTTTCTTCTTCCAAAAACTACACTACACTAACAAACACTAAAGCCATCAGAAAATCATTGCTACCTTTCTCCTTTATATCTTTGTTGTTGTAACCCTTTGATCCTTTGACCTAGCTACCTGGTTTTTATTTCTTGTCCAACATCAAAACCTAAAACTTTCAAAACCCTACCTGAGCCTAACATATCTAGCCTAAAATCCTTTCCCATTCCAATCATATTTGGCTGTAAATTCATAGAGATATCCCTCTCTGGTTTAGTAGGGCTAGTTGTTGAACCACAAGCGGTTTGAGGTTACCTCTTTCAATTTCCCTTCTCAGCCTTGGGATATTGTAGAGGATAACAAAGCCCAACCTCCCCAATAATTTTATCCTCAACAACCATATCAACAACAATATCAATCTTATCCTCAACAATCATATCGACAGCCATATCCTCAACAACCATTTCCATATCAACAATTCCAACAATCCTCTCAATCAAATCCATTCACACAACAATCAATGCCTACACTAACTCGACCTCAGCAACTTCAACTGCCTGTAGCCAAACACCACCCAGACCAACA